>PVHX01026390.1:0-20920 GCA_004024805.1 Geosciurus inauris
TCTCTTAGCCCTTACTTAGGCTCCTTTCTCCTCTTAGTATTTATATCATTGAGGTCCATTTTCTCTTTGAACCCTTTTCTTTAAATCTCTGCATAGAGATCTATGCTCTTATGCCTTTATGAATTAATTTACTTAGTAAATGTTTAAAACTTACTGTCATCACCTCATAAAACAATTCTTTTAGTCAAGAAACCCATAGACTAAATATTATGGTTTAGTTATGAGGTGCACCCCAAAATTTCCTGTGTCAATGCATGTGTTCAGAGGTGAAATGATTAGATTGTGAGAGCTGTAATCTCTCCTCTACCACACCCTTCCACCATGATGTTATGCCTTATGTTGGGCCCAGAACAACAGGCTCAGTTGACCATGGACTAAACCTCTGGAACCATTAGCCAGAATAAACATTCCCTTCTCTAAGTTGTTCTTGTTGGGTATTTTGGTCACAGCCATAGAAAGATGACTAATACACTAGTGTAGGAAATAGAGAAGACAGCTGATTTGAATACCTGATTGTGTTCTAGAATGTATGATTCAAAAGGTATTAAGAGCATAGATGCTGGAGAAGCTAGAGCAGCTTCCCTGCAGAAATAATGTCTGAGTTTTGATAGGGAAAGGAATTCCAGAGAGAAAGGGAGTCAGGGGGCTGGCATCATATAAAAATGCATAGTGCATGAAAGAGAATAGCAGGATCACTGGTGTCTAGGCAGGAGTCAGCAGTGATGAAGCTGGAGCAATGTGCACCCAGCAGAACATAACAGGCTTAGGAATTTAGCCAAGGAATTATTTACTCTAGGAGATCTCCATTTAAGATCAAAAAATAATTTCTGAAAATTAGATGTTCTGGGCAGAAAGTTTATCAGGAGTCTATCTTCCATTATTTTAAATGTGAAAATTGATCAGTCATTATACAATCAACCAGGAGCTCTTCAACAATTCCTTCAAACATCTACATTCCTATGTAAATTTAGCATCTTGGAATTTAAAATGCTTTCACTATCACTTCCTAATCCCCAATGAATATGGTCTCAAACAAAACACTGTTTTCCCAAAAATTTACGTAATTCAAATACTCTACCACTGGTTTTTGGAATGTAACTCAAGACCTGTCCTACAACTAGTTTTGTAAAAATGTTATTTTGACTTTTAGGAATATAATTATAGATATTTTCTATAAAAGTTCAAGCAGGAAAGCACTGTTTTAAAGCTACATATGTCCTATAAAGTTTAGATATTAAAAACTATGAGACTTTCTTCTTAACAAACATCATCATGAGAGACATTCCCTGGAACATATCTACACATTACATATGAATTCAAGTGCACATTAGTGTACCTGTCATCCAGCTCTCTTCAGTTACACCTCTCCTTTTCACCCTCAAGTAACCACTATTTTGATACTTGGTAGTTTTGTCAAATGCTTATGAATGTCTAAATTAATGTGTGGCTTACTTTTATGCTATTTAACCCTATATAAATGAAAACCTACTATTATTATCACGCCAAATTGAGAAATATCAATGTGAGATGTCAGTTTGAGGTATATCACTTTTTCACTATTGTACAAATCTGCACATGGTGTTTATTTCAAAAGGAATATTTTTTCCATTCTTCTTTTGATTATCTATAAAGGTTCTTTCTCTTTTTACTTGAAATCATGTTGCTAAAAACACTTGTATCCATTCTTCTGATGCAAATGTGTGAGATTTTCAATTATGACTAGAAGTACAATGGCTGGCTTTACTAGATAATAATGCATTTATGTTTCTGTGATTGAAGCACTTTGTACTCTCAGAAGCTGCATATAGGAATTTCTGTTCCTTCACATCCTCACTAACTAGGTTTAGACCAACATTTTGATTTCTGCCAAGTTTGTATTGCAGATGGTATATGATTTTAGATTTTGATTTCTTTTCATGATTATTAATGAGCTTGAATAACTTTTCAAATTTATTAGCCATTGAAGATTCTTGTGAGATATTCTTGTACATGTTGCTTACATATTTTTTCTATTTTGGGGAAGTATTCTTAAGACTTTTTGTCAAATTCATTTATTAAAAAATTTGAGGGTATAAATTTCTTTTCTTTTCTTTTTGGTACGAGGGATTGAACTCAGGGACACTTTGACCATGCAGCCACATTCCCAGCCCTACTTTGTGTTTTATTTAGAGATAGGGTCTCACTGAGTTGCTTAGTGCCTTGCAATTGCTGAGGATGGCTTTGAACTTCCGATTCTCCTTTATCAGCCTCTCACAGTGCTGGGATTACTGGTGTGTGCCACCATGCCTGGGGAGAGGCTATAAATTTCTAAGTATCAGTTTAATTACTTAGAAATGGCATAAATTTTAATATGCAATATTTTAACCATTAACTTCTAATATGTTAAAATAACCTTTGTTATGCTATTTGACTCCCGAGTTTCTTGAGGTGTACATGCGATTGATTGTATTTGATTTTTTTTCTGGTTTTGTCAGAATCCTATGTTTCCATAACCAATATATCCCTTTGTATCTTACCTTTGGTTTCAATTCTGTTTCTTTGTGAAAGGCATTATATTTTCAAGTCAGACAACATCTGTTTGGGCTCCAGTTCTGTCATCATTATGACAGTGAATAAGTTATTTCACTTCTCTGGCACTTAGTTTCTACATTTTAAATTGGGGATAATAATAGTGTCTGTCCTAGTGTAGTGGTGAGGACTAAATGAAAAACTGGAAAAGCTCTTAGAACACTGCCTGGACCAGTCCACGCATTGAATGAGTGCCTCCCGTTGTGGTGCTGAGGAGGAAGAAGACCCTGTGTGGGAAATATTGCCCTCTAGAGGTTTGGGTTGGCCTTTTAAATGGAGTTATTTGATTAATAGTTCTAAATTTGTATGTAGTTTCAATTATCAGTCTTTTCCCTTTGACATATGAAGATCTGAGTCTTGTTAATTCCCTACTGAGAGGTTGTACAGATACCTCACTAATTTTTTTCTAAAAGATTTTCATTTTGCCTTTCCGTGAAAGTTTCATCTGAAATGAATGTTTGTGTATGATATGACGGAAGAATCCAATTTAATGCCTTTTCAATGGCTACTTTATTGTTTCAGCATCACTTATAGAATGTTGTCCTCATCTGAAAGGCGAGTCTGTCGTTTGCCTTTTTTCAAATCCAAGCATATTACTATGCCTTGTTAAATTGGAATAAATTGGTCTAAACCAGCTTCCATACTTGAATGATGAGTTAGCCAAAGAAGCCAACAGTATGTAGCAAACTACAACCTAGTTTAGCGTACAAGTAGGTTGTAATCCAACCTCGGTGTATGATCTCATAGCTAAGCAACTGAGCTTCAGCCAATCAGGACAGCTGACCCTTCAGCCAATCCCAGGCTGAAGGCTAATTTTATGCTACTTAGGCAAAGGCTGGAGTACAACAGTCAGATAATCTATGTCATTTCTTGTCTTCCTGGTTATAAAAGTAGCTCAGTAATATTCTAAGATGGGGCATTTCATTCTGAACCAGTTTCAGTTTGGAATGCTGTGTGGTTCTAAAACTTTCTTCTTTCTTAAGTAAACTTTGCTAAATGAAACTGATCTTAGGATAGTACTGCCAGTTTCTGGTTTCTCTACCCTGACTCACTGGGCAATTGTGTGTCTCTGCATCACACCGTTTTACTACTAATCTTTTAGTTTGTTTTTGTGCTTCTTTGTTTATTATACTAGAAAATAAGTCTTAACAGTAGGCCTAACCATCTTGTTTCTTTTATTCAATAGTGTGTTGGCTATTTGGGGTTAAATAGTAAAAATTTGATATCTTCATATACTATTTTACATAATATCCTTCCATTATATAGTATTTTAACATATTTTAGAAGTCTCATAATACTATGTGATTGTAACCAAAATTGTTTAAAATAATGTTTAAAGTTAAATTTTCTATGTATTTCCAATTTTTTTCTTTGGTTGGAAATGGACACAATATCTTTTTATGCATTTCTTTTCATGTGATGCTGAGGATTGAATCCAGTGCATCACATGTGTGAGGCAAGCACTTTACCACTGAGCTACAGCCCCAGCCCTGAAGTTTTTATTTTCTTATCTTGAAGCACCTTGCATCTCTACTTCACCCTTTTGTCTTAATCTTTGGATCAAATGTTGTGATTTTCTCCACAGAGATATAAATATATTTTGTAATATTCCATTTTGGGCACAAAATAAATGATGTGATTGTAAATAATATTATAAAATTATACTTCTAATGCTTTCTTAATGATAAACAGAAATATGATAAATTTTTAGTTTTGTATTTCATATCCAACAACATTGCTACATATTTTAATATGATACCTCCTATGTGCAATTTTTAGGATTTTATATATGGACAATTACTAAGTCAGTTGGTTTCCAGTCCTTTTGCATTATTTATTCATCTTTATCGCCTTTTTTTCTGGTTTTTTTTTTTTATTACAAATTTGAATACAATGTTAAACAGGATGATAGTATGCATTTTTATTGCAACTGATATTTAAAACGTTGTTTTGATTTTTTAAAATTGTTTATCATAAATGTGATACTCACTGTAGATTTGTTATAATTATTTCTTGTGAGATAATAAAATGTATTTAATTGTGAAAGAATTTAATTTTTTAAATGATACATCTTTGTGCATCCAGAAAACCAATTTTTTAATTTTAATATGTTCATTCATTCATAATATTGATAGATTTTCTAATATTGAACTAAACAAATTCCTGGAAGAAGCATAACTTGATATTCATAAATATATATGAATATATATATATATATATCAAGCATGGCTTACATTACCTTAAAATTTCCTTATTTTTTTAGTATTTTTTTGAATTATCATAATATCCTTATCTGCATTTTCAATATTACTAGCATGAATTTATTTATAATATCATCTTAACAGCTTATTGGACAAACAAAACAAAGCAAAACTAAACTAAAACTCTGTAGCATCAATACTCCTGCTGCCTTGTCAATAAAAATTCTCCAGGAAAGAACTTGATAAAAAGGGAGGCTAAAAAAAAAAAGTTTGCAAACCTGAGAGATGCAGTCCTTGTTAAAAACAAAACTGCAGTCTGAAGCAAAGAGAAGGGGTGGCTACATAGGGAAATCTCCCCACCCAAGGTCCCACTCCAGTCTACTCTGCAAATGAAAGATAAGTCACAGCTCACTGACCAGGTCCTAATAGCAAAATGGGACTTTCTGGAGGCTTTTTACCTTGGCAGTTAAAACAGGAATATACCCCAGCAAGGGCCACAGAAGTTCATTTCATGGTTTTTCCAGGAACATGGTATGTGTGTAACCCCCACAGTTAGCACATGGTTACCAGATTCCATTTTGAATTTAGGCCTGGTGTATCAGTTAGGACCCTGTTGTAACCTCTTTTTTAAAAAAAAAAATTTTATTAGTGCTTTATAGTTACACATAATATTTAGATTCATTTTGACATATTCATAAATGTATGAAAGTTTGCTCCATTTCACTCACCCTGTAGCCTCTTAAGATGGATATTCAGTTACCCCTTAAGTAATTTAGGATTATATATTTTACAATGTCCAAGCATTTGAATTTCATTTTATTCAGTGGTTTCTTTCTTTTTTTTTCTTTTAACTTTACTATTCTGTTTGTCAATGGAATTTTTAAGTCTTTGATCTATGAATATGATATAGTTTTTCTTTTATTTATATGTTTTTTAATCTTTATAGCAATATCTTGACATTTTCTATAATCTTGTGTATTTTAATTTCTAAATATATTATAATGGATGTTATTAAAATAGAATTATTAAAATTATAATTTCTAAATTTTTATTATGAGTACACAAAAACTCCATTGACTGCTGTGTATTGAACTTGTCACTAGGATCTTACCTACCTCTCTCTTTACAATTTTTGTGATATTTTTGTAGATTCTTTGGAGTATTTTATTTAAAAAGTCGTGTCTGTGAATCAATGAAAAATTTTTTCCAATCTGCATATTTTTTTCTTGACTTGTTACAATGGGTAAGAGCTATAGTAAATACTGAATGGTATTGATGAGAATGTTTGGGTCTTTAATCTATTTGGAGTTTATTTTTATATATGGTGTGAGATAGGAATCTAATTCATATCATAAAGTTGGATATCCAGTTTTTCCAATGCCATGTATTGCTGTCTTTTGACCATTGTACATTCTTGGTCCCTTTGTCAAAAGTCAATTGACTATACATGTATGGGTTCAGTTCTGGGCTCTTTGTTCTGTTCCATTGATTGGTATGGAACATACCAATGATACTTTTATATCAGTGCTATGCTGTTTTAATTACCATCCCATTGAGGTGTAGTTTGAAATCAGATAATCTGATGGCTTCAGCTTTGTCCTCTTTGCTCATGATTGGCTTGGCTCTTTTTTTCTGTATGTGGTTCCATATAAATTCTAGGATTTTTCTTTATCTATTAAAAGGAAATTTAATTTTAATAGGAATTGCATTCAATCTGTAGATCACTTTGGGTAGTATGAGCAATTTAATAATATTAAGTATTGTAATCTATGAATGAGCAATAATTCACCATTTATGTCTGTTTTAATTCTTTCATTAATATTTTATACTTTTCAGGGTACAGATCTTTTGCCACTTAAGTTTATTCTTTTTTTTTTTTTTTTGGTACTAGTGATTGAACTCAGGAATACTCGACCAGCGAGCCACATCCCCAGCCCTATTTTGTGTTTTATGTAGAGACAGGGTCTCACTGAGTTGTTTAGCTCCTCTGCATTGCTGAGGCTGGCTTTGAACTCGCGATTCTCCTGTCTCAGCCTCCCAAAGTGCTGGGATTACAGGCGTGTGCCTCTGCACCCAGCTTTATTCCCAAGTATTTTATATTGTTATAAATAAGATTTTTTTCTTGATTTTTGCAGGAAGAAAAAGAAGAAACACTACTTATTTCGCATTCTGCAATTTTCCTGAATTTATCAGTTCCAAAAAGGATTTTTTTAAATTTTTTGGATGAAATCTTTAGGGTTTTCTATGTATGAGATTGTTTCATCAGCAAAAGGCACTCATTTCACTTCTTCTTTTCTACAACACCCTAAGGAAATAGAAGAAAACTCAGCTCAATGTTAGCAGAATGAAAGACATAATAAAGATACAGCAGAAATAACTGGAATAGAGATTAGAAAATAATACAAAAGAACAACAGAACTAAGAGATGCTTTTTTAAAAAAATAAAATTGACAAAAGTTTAGCTAGACTAACAAATAATGAAATAAGACTCAAATAAAAACAGAAATGGAAGAGAAGACATTGCAACTGACACCAAAGAAATGCACATAATCACAAGGGAATAAAATGAACAATTATATGTCAAAAAATTAAATAACCTAGAAGACATGGAAAAATTTGTAGACACATGCAACCTACCAAGACTGAATCAAGGAAAAACAGAAAATCTGAATAGGCAGATAATAGTGAAGAGATTGAAACAGTGTTAAAAATTCTTCCATGAAGAAAAACTCCAGGACATACTACCATACAGTAGAAAGAATATCAGTATGTGATATGATTTGACATAAAATAAAAAATTCATAATTACTAATATTAGTATGAAATAAAAAGTTTTTGCGGACGAAACATTTAAGTAAGAACCAATACCCAATACTAATTCTCCACTAACTTTTCTAAAAAGGCAATGCTTCCAAATTTTTGTTGTTGTTCAAGGCCAGAATTCCCCTAATACTAAAGCCAGACAAGACATCATAAGAAAACTACAGGCCAAAAAACTTTAATGAATATAGATGCAAAACTCTTCAACAAAACACTAGCAAACAAATTTCATTAGTACATTTAAATGAAGCATTTACCACAATCAAATAGGACTTACTCCTGAGATGTGAGGATGTTTCAACATTTGCAAATCAATAAATGTTATACACCAGATTAACAGAATGAAGGACAAAAATCATGTGATAATCTCAGTAGATTCAGAAAAAGCCTTTGACAAAATTCAACATCATTTCATGATAAAACACTCAAAAATCAGGTAGAGAAGGAAGGTACTTCAATACAATAAATGCCATTTGCAATAGGCCTACAGCTTATGTTGTGTTCAGGGGTGAAAATTTGGGACCTTGCCTCTAAGATCTGGAACAATTAGATCTTGTTCTATTCAGTGTAGTATTAGAAGTCCTTCTCTACTTATCTTTTGAATATCTACAAGATCTATAATTACATATTTTATTTCAAACTGATATTTGTGGTTACAAATTTTTTATTTTATGCCATATCATATCACATATTGATATTCTTTCTACTGTGTGTTACTAGAGCATCAGTAAAATAAGAATTTCTGTTCTATTTCTTTTGGCAATATATTCCTTTGAAAATCTGGTGAGAATTACATATAAGTAAATGTTTTGGGGGGGGTACTAAGGAATGAACCCAATGGCACTTAACTACTGAGCCACATCACAGTGTTTTAAATATTTTATTTAGAGACAAGGTCTTGCTAAGTTGCTTAGGGCCTCACTAAATTGCTGAGGCTGGCCTTGAACTCACAATCCTCCTGCCTCAGCCTCCTGAGCCACTGGGACTATAGGTGTGCACCACCATGCCCGGCTGCACTGAAGATTGAACCCAGGGATGCTTAACCACTGAACCACATCCCCACCCCTTTTTATTTTATTTATTTATTTATGTATTTATTTATTTATTTATTTATTTATTTATTTAAGACAGGGTCTTGCTCAGTTACTAAGATCAGTTGCTGAGGCTGGCTTTGAATTTATGATCCTCTGGCCTCAGCCTCCTAAGCCATTTGGACTACAGGCATGTGCCATCATGCTCAGCTGCATGCTGATATTTTTAAGAGCCCAATGAAGGGGCTAGGGTTGTAGCTCAGTGGTAGAGTGCTTGCCCAGCACGTGTGAAGCACTGGGTTCAATCCTCAGCACCACACAAAAATAAATGAAGGTATTGTATCCATCTACAACTGAAAAAAAATTTTTTTAAAAGAGTTAGTGAAAAAATACATAGGATTACAAAAGCAAATTAATTCATAATATATTAATTTATTTACATCTTTATTAATAGAAAAACAAAGCTCTAATTATTAATTAGAGGCTAAAACTTCAATAGTTCTGATAATGATTAGCATAAAAATATGTTAAGATACCTGTAACAAAATCCAATATAAAAATAGGAGTCATGTTTAATGGTGAAAAATACTGGCAAAATTATTACACTTTGTTCCCTACATAAATAATTGAATAAAATGTTGAATTTCATTTGGAGCTTAAGAAAAATAAGGTAATTTCCCCATGCTTGTCACAAACTCCGTGATTTCTCTCCATGGCTATTCACAGGGCTCTGTATCCCATGATAAGAATGTCTGAAAAGGGCAGAAGTTATGTCTTCTTGCTCTTTCTACCCTGTTTTTTATATTCTGTATGATATTTTTATTCTATTTTTTTCTATGCTATATTCTGGATAATTATTCATATTTAGTTTGCAATTCACTAACTCTTCTTTTAGCTGGGAGTAATCTCACATGTTTTTACTACTCACTTTCTAAAGGCCTAGCTTATTCTTGTCTAATTAATCTAGTCATTTTTTACAATCTCTTCCCAATTACTCATTTTTCCTTTTCTAAATTTTTGATATATTTCCTTGTTTTATATTCTTATAATTTGAGAATTTGAAGTTTTGTATGTTTTACTGTTTCCCTTTTTACTGTCTTTTACTTATTGTTTCCTCTTATTGTTTACAAATCTTCTTTTCTGAAACCTTACCCACAGAACTGAGTTTTACTGTGTGTTCTTCTCAAGAGGATTGGCATTGGTTCTTCCATGAGCCATAGTGTTACTGACCTGAGACCACTATAAATTAAATGAGGGGGATGTTTTGGACTAGCACATTCCTTGTTATACCTTGTGATTAAAAATTCACAGGAAAGATAATTTCTTTCAAACATACATGAGCATTACTTACCATATCCCTATGTGGTTCAAGTTCTTTGTTTTCCTAATCTTCCTTTTATGTTTTTAAGCTTATTTATTTATTTGGAAAAGAGCTCTTGCTATGTTGCCCAGACTGACCTTGAATTCCTGATTCTTTCACCTCAGTGTCCTGAGAGGCTGGGGATTACACTCTTGTGCTACCATGCCTCGCTCTTTTGTATTTTTTAAATTGACAGACAAAATTGTGTTAACTCTGTACAATATATTGTTTTGAAGTATGTACACATTGTGGAATGACTAAGTCTAACTAATAAACATGCATTACCTCACATAATTATCATTTTTTGAGAGAACAATTTGCATCCACTCAGCATTGTTTAAGAAGCCAACTCATTGTTAACTACAGTCACCATGTTATATAACAGATCTCATGACCTTATTTCTCTTAAGTGAAAATTTCATTGTTATCATTCCCTTGATAGATGAGGGCAGGTTATGGCTTTATATGGGATACTTTGATGTCTCATCCTGTCTAGGCTCTAGACCAGATCTCCTGTTGCCTGCGCTGTCCCTTACTCCAGTACTCTGACAACCTAGGTCACTAGGGACTGGAAGATGACCCTCGGCCGCAGCCTGCTTCTGTATTCTTTTACTTATCTAGAATTAGTCTTTCTGATTTGTTTGGTCATTGGAGAATTTTTTTTTTTTTTGGTTCTTCTCATCTCTGCATTTTTAAAATACTATTGTATTTTGATATTTAATATTTGTACGTATTTATGTGGTACAGTATAATTCAATGTATGCATACAATGTAAAATGATCACATCAGGCTAATTAGCATTTCCATCTCCTCAAACATTTATCATTTCTATGTGTTGAGAAACTATAAACTCATCCAGTTGTATCATACATTGTTATAGACTGTAGTTACCGTATTATGCTATAGATCATTAGAACTAATTTCTCCTATCTAACTGTATTTTGGGAAAGTCCAAGAAAACTTCTCCCTTTGTATATATGGGCTAGTTAGAATTAGAACAGAAAATTGCTTACTCTATTACTCTTATTACTAACAATGTGGAGGTGGCAGGTTAGATAAGATGTTTGTTCATATTTCCATATGCTAACTCAGGAAATTGGTTTAGTACTACTTACAGAGATTGGAAAAAGGATGAAAGACCTAGCTAAGTATAGGGTAGACTGCATGCAAACTATGAGAAATTGATGCATGGAAATGCTTACCAAAATGTGGTCCTAATTTGATGTCTCCATTTACTGTTTCTGTTACTCCATTGAGCCAAAGAATGAATAAATCATGAATGAATCTTCCAAATCATTTGATACTAACATTAATACATTCGATATTTTCCTGATGAGGAAGTACAATAGTTCTTACCTATAGGGCACGCATTCCAACACCACCAGTGAAAGCCTGCAATCACAGATAGTACAGAAACCTACATATACAGTTTTTTTCCTATGCATACAGACGTATGCTAAAGTTTAATCTGTAAATAGGGCACAATGAGAGATTAACAACAACTAATACAATGAAACAATTATAATAATTGTAATGAAAGTTTTTGTGAATGTGATCTTTCTTGAGAAAGTCAAGACAAATATTAATATCTTTAAACTGCAATAGACTACAGGTTACTGAAACAGTGGAAAGGAAAACTGCAGGTAAGAGGGGACAACTGTAATCATTATCTAAAGGATCAACTATCTGCCAGCTAAATAAAATGAAAAACAAATTAGAGAAGGAAAATTCCAGTTTGATTCCCAGTTTTATTCTATTGTGACTTAATTCAGTTTTTTTTTTCTTCTCCTTTCCAGGAAAACTTTATAATTAAAAAACAATTTCAAGTTCACTTTTTCTCTATTAAGTTTTAAAGGATAATTTAAAAATCTGTTTGCTATTGCTTCAGGAAGTAAAAATCCCACTCTGTGTGCTGATTAATATCTAAGAAATCTATAAAGCTTAATTAGGAAAAAAATGAACAATAAAGTTTTATTCGCCCTGCTAAATTTTAGAGGCTAATGTACTGCTTTATTTTCCATAGCTTCTTTGCAATCCTAAAAGGCCTTGAATATTTTTATCAGAGAAACATGTTGTGATTTTGCATGTGTTAAGTTGCAGAAAGTAGAGAAAAAGCATTATATTCATTGTTTTTACTCATTTTTAGATGCTTAGTATTAAGCAGTTGTTCTCCATATTATTTTCAACATTTTATCATGCCCAGCCTAATATTCGAGTTTACTTTTTTTTTTCTGTGTTCAGGTGTCATCTCCTGAACTAGAATAAATCTTGATAGGGAAAATGTAATTCATTTAAGGTCCTTTCAGCAACTTTCAAGATAGTGGGCACATCTAAACAGAATGATTTGAAAAATATCACCAAATGGAGATAGATTAAATTTCTCTTCTGTTAACCAGTGTATATGTGACTTCCAACACAGAAATTTCTTAGTGGTACAGCTTTAATATTTCTTGGTATTTTATCAGCATTTTATACTTCAAAATATACATCCCTCTCTTGTCTCATGTAATACTATCCTCCAAGTTACTAAAAGCTCTGATAAATTAGCAGAAGTATCCTTCCATCCACTTGAGTTTTGGGGAAGCTAAGATTTAAATAAATTAAATACATTAACATGTATTAGGGTTTCCCAGAGAAATGAAACCGGTAGAAACAGAACTGAAAGAAATGAGATGTTTCCCATGATTATGGAGACCTAGAAGTTCCACTGTCTGCTGCCCGCAATCCAGAGGCCCAGGAAAGGCAGTGGAATAATTCAGTCCATGTCTGGAGGCCTGAGATCCAGGGGAGCCTGTTGTGTAAGTTCCATCGCAAAGTCCAGAAAAAACTAGATGTCCCAGCTCAGACGGGCAGGAAGCAAAAAGGGTAATTTCCTCATTTCTTTACTTTTGTTGTACTTAGGTCCTCAATACATTGGATGATGCCTGTCCCCACTGGCGAGGACAATTTACCATTCTGCTGTGCACTGATTCAAACAAGAATCTCATCTAGAAATCCCTATGGAACACACCAAGAAAATAATACCTAATCTGGGAACCCCATGGCTGGTTAAGTTGCCTGAAGTCATCTACTTGCCTAGAAAATTAGTACAGAATTAGAAACAAGAACACAGAGTTTCTAGTTCCAAAATGATATTTCAGACTGCTTCTGTTACAACACAGATTTCTGAAACACATTTAGGAACTGGCTGAAATACAGAAGTATGTTCCAGTTCCTGGATAAGTGGGAATGGGTTTAATTTTATAGTAGTTGTATTTCAAATTGTCTAAAGATTAAATATAATGTAATATCTTAAGTGATTATGTTTAAGTGTCTCACATCTTAACAAGATTAGACTTTATTGAGAAAACAATGGTAACAATTAAAACAAGGTTACCTCATCAAAAAAAGTTGCACAGTGGAAATGTTTATTTCTAAAAGCAATATAAAAATACATTCTTCTCCTCAGCTGGGCCAGAAACTGGATCCTGTAAAAATTTTAATAAAAACTTTCTTTGGGACGGTCAGAAGAACCTAACAGAGTAGGTAGTTATTGAGTAGGGCCCTGAGGGGTGAGCTTGACTTTCCCAACTAGAAAAATGGACATTGGAAGCAATGGGAAATTATAAAGAGCACAGTGTGCTTGATCGACATTTAAATTGTTTCCTACTTTTTCTCGTAAACATACTATGACACACATGTACTCTTGTATTGACACACATGTATTTATACATGTACTCTTACAGATCTGTGGGATAATTTCTTTGATATTCATAGAGAACACATATATTTAGCTAAATATAAGGTAGTATCTTGTTTTTTCTGTGTCTACACTTTATGAGAGTTCTGAACAGTACCAGATAACTTTCTTTTGCTTAATATTTCTACTTCTCATCAGGTGCATTTTATTTCCAATTACTCTAAAGTTCATATTAAAACTCTGAATCAAAAAAAAAGCATTACGAACAAAGACATGAGACACAGCTCTAAACATTTCATATAGTTAGTATTCAGTGATGACTAGTAGGTCATTGTAAGAGTGTCCATTCACTGTTTATGAAAACACAAATTGATATTTTTAAAGTAGAATGACAAAGCATAACAAGAACTTTGATGATTTTCATACCCTAAGCATTTCCATTCTTATGCATTAATTTTAATAATATCATTCTATAAAAAGGAAAAAATGTCCAAAATGATTGACAGTATTGCAATTTAATGGTGAATATATTAGGGGAAATCTAAGTGTATGACAAATATTAATAAATTAATTGTATATTAATATAAATAGATATCTATCAAAAATGACTCAAAGTATAGGAGGACACGAACCTATTTGTGATTTGTAACATAGCCACAGAAGAGACCTAGAGCTGGGAACAAGTGTGTATATAGTAAAATATTGAACTCACTGATCACATTACCTAGACATAGCATTCACTGAAATCTTTCAGCCATACTTAGGGCAGGGCATTTTCAATTCTCCTATGTTTATTGCATCCCACCTGCCATGTACCACTATGTCACATCTAGTTAGTGACACTTTAATCTCTCTTTTGTTTTCATGTTTGCAGTTTCTAACTGTAAAATACACCAAGCAAGGTTTTATTTTTACAGGTATGTGATATTCTTTGTTTGAAATCAGACCACCACTTCTTTCCACAAATGGATTATCTGCCCAAGAGAAAATTTTGTCACCTAGCACAGAGAAAAAGGCAAGCCCCTGAATGTATAATATGACTCTGATACCCTGTGTATCAGTGTATGAGCCCTGACCGCTGACATCAGCTTTCCAAAGAGACTACGTATTTGTTGCTGTTTGGTTAGCTCAGAACACTGCTGTGACCACGCAGCATGACTATCTCAGCATCCCAGCTGATGGCTTGCCTGCTTGCCTGACTCCACAGCCAACAGAAGGGCAGGGCCAATGTGATCATATGGGTGTGAGGTCAGAGCAGTGAGTACTTAAGAATCACTAAGTGCGTGAACAGGCAAGTTGTTTTGAAGCTTCCCTTTTTCCTTCCTCTTCAAAATCACTTGAACTGATCACAACTAGCACAGGATGACAGCGCTGTGTTGATTGTAGGCATTACCCTCAGAAGCACAGTACTGTCATCAGAGTTCCCTCTCTCACTGAAAGGAGAAATATCAAGCCCGGGACAAATTCTCAGCACTCAACGAGTCAATCAGGAAACTCCATGGAGAAAAGGATTTTTTCCCTTTGGTTGGAAGTAGATGATGCCCTGAATTTCTCTCCATAAAAGGAAAAGGAAGAACAGTTTAAAAGGAAAAGGTTTCTGAGGGTGACATCATCTTCAACATGGAGGAAGCGTAACCTGCAGGTGCACCCGGCAGTGATTCAGAAGCAAGCACAGCTAAAAGCTGACCAGGGCTGTCCCCAGAGGAACTTGTTTTTTTTTTCTCTTGACTTCATTTCAATTTAATCTTTGACCCATTCTTTTTTTTTGTGAGTCAAAAGAATCTAATAGCAACCAAGCATTTAAGAAATCTCTTGTTTTCTAGAGCGAAAGTTTTAGGTGGAAAAGGAATAAATCTACCATGTTTGTCTCAGTCTGTCTGGCTTAACACAGGAGGTTCTTAATATATGGTGAATGAATGGATTTGTTATTAGCTGTATTCACCCAAAATTCTCTGTGAGCCATCTTGCCTTGATAATAATCAGCCAAGCCTTGAACCAGGAGCGAAAATGAGGTGAAAACTCTATCCTGTCTCTTAGGCACTTATGGTGATCTGAGGCAAAAGACTGAGGGAAAAAAAAAGAGCAGGAGAATAATTGGTGAGTGGAAAGAGATGAGATATAGGAGATGACCATGCAGAGGGAGCGTACCCCTTTTTAGTAAGACTAGAAATAAACCCTGAAGAGATGAACCACCTCCTCCCCATTCTTAAATTTTTATTCTGGGGAAAACAACAACAACAACAACAACAAAAAACCACCTGGCCAGACTAATGGAATATGGGGGTGAGGAAGAAAAAGGGGAGAGACTTTTTTCCATGACAACACTATTCCACGTTCTTCTTTAGTCCTAAATTCACCACAGGTAGAGACTTGATACTCTCACCTGGATGCAGAGAGCCTCCGACTCAGTTCTTGGGTTGCTATGGGTGGTGGTTTATCAGATTCTAAACACATCTCCACTTTACCAAGGGCTTAAATCAGGTTCTGTTGATGCTAATGAAATTTGGACATGGCTTCCTATTACTGAACCCAAATACAAGATATAAATTTTCTCTCTTTGCAGGCATTTTTAAAGAGAAGATTTTCTCTTTTATCTGTCTCTTGACCCATTCCTGTGCCAGATTTAATTAAATTATTGCATCAACATTTTGTATCCCTGCCAAGAAGCCCTAAGGCCAGTAGCAACATTTTTAATAAATCAAAAGGATCAAATCAAATAAATAAATGATTTGGGTGGCAAAGGGCAGAAAAATCCCAGATGAAACTCAGAAAGGTTCTTGGCTCAGCTCACACTAGAAACTGCAACATCAGCAGATTTCAGAAGGTTTTCAGCTTATGAGACAAGGTTTTTACATCACACTAATTATGGCTAGAGTTCGAGAAACATAAAACAGAATTTTAAAAAAGCAAAAAATGGTGATGGGTATGTTGGCCACAGCTATCGCTCTCGAAAGCCTCATTTCTCGTGACAAAAATGCCAGAAAAGCAGTTCTTTGTGGTGGGTTTGTCAGAATAGGCAATTTAAAAAATGCTCTCTTTCTCTGCCATGTTGCTCTCTCTCTCTGCTATAGTCATTCTTTCTGCTTCTGGGAGGGGAAAAGTGGTTTTCTTTGTGGGCAGAGATGGTTTGATGGCTTTTTGCTTCTTCTAAATGCATTTGTGCATCCTTGAGCCATTTCTTAATTGTCTTCAGTTTAGTGTGTGTGTGCACACACAACATTGTTTAGGGACTGTAAACACTCATTCCAACATTTTTTCCCCCATGATTGTTAACTATCCAGTGTGGATTTGCTTTTACAAGTATAAAGCAATGCAGCAGCACAGTTTCATTTATTGCTTCTCAAGTATTGCCTGGTTTAAAAAAGTTTTACCATCTGTTGTGGCTTAATATAAAGCTGAATTAAGAGGATAAGTTTTACTTTTACTTCTGTTACTCTTATGGTATTATTATATTTTAGAAATAGAAGGTAAGAAGGCAATATAAATCTATACAAAGTCTCTAAAAAATAGATGACAATTCTTCTTAGGCAACTAGTGATATAATTTTTGAACTTGGTCATGAAAGGTGTTTATTTGCTACTCAGTAAGTCCCATTAAAAGGAAGCTGATATAGACTCATGAAAATATCAGCAAATCAATCAATATTTATCAACTTCTGAGTTTCAACATTGAACTAGTCTCCATGTGGCTTGAAAAAGAGGTTTAAAGTTTATTATCGTCCTTAGGGAACTCATATTATAGCTGGTATGGTGAGATGTACATACATGCAATAAAGAAGAAAATAAAAGATCATTCATATTAGAAGCTAACACATCCAGACACAATGACCACAACTGAGGCTGCAGAATAGGAAAAGTAAGGATCTGCTAGTGTTATCCGTGCAGTACGTATTACTATTAGTTAAATGCATGACAGCTTTACTAACATAATTTTAAATGGTTTGGGGTATATACATAAAATACTACTATTTCTCTGATTTGTCTGGATAGATCAAAAAGGAATTCCATGTTTGTAGCCCATGGGGCACTGGGACAGGTTGTTCCATGAAAGCAGAGATTAACAGACTTGTCTTTTGTCATCTATCTCAACACTTGGTACCCATTAAAGTCACCTTGATAGCTTTTATAAACTCATGAATGTATAGATTAATTAGCAAAGAACCTGGGTATGAAATTAATGTTTCTGGGACTACCCAAGACCCAGGGATAAGGTCTGAGCATTAGTCTTAAAGTTCACCAGGTGATTTTAATGAACTGTCAGGATTGTGAATCCCTGGGCTAAATAATTAGATACAAAGCCTATTATTTGATTTATTCCTTTCTACCTGGAACTTCTGAATTATTTTTCCTCTCATCAGCTTGCTGAAAGAAAATAAACAATCCCAGCCACCTGTCAATTAGCAGGGAAAGATTTTTTCACTTTTAACTTCCAATACAATAAGCCATTCCTCACCTCAGTGCCCTCTCTTGCCTTTGTTTTGACGACACCATGCTCCCTTAGCATTTCTCAAGCCTACATGACTGCTACTCCCTTACATGTTGCTCACCTCTGACACATAAATATTTGAGGTCCATAGAACTAATTTCTATAAAGACTCTGTGTTAGCCATCTTTCTGCCCTTGTGACAAAATATCTGACATACACAACTTAAAGGAGGAACTGTTTATTTTGACTCATGGTTTCAGTCCATGGTTGCTTGGCACTGTAGCAATGCCATGCATCATGGTGGCAGTATGTGGTAGAGCAAAGCTGCTTTCTTTCTGTTGGGTGGGAAGCAAAGTGAGAGAGCAAAAGGGTGAGGTCTTAATTTCCCCTTCAAGGGCACACCTCCCCATGACCTAACTTCCTCCACTAGGCCCCACCTCTTAAAGGTTCTACCACCTCTGTAGTGCCATAGGCTGATGACCAAGCCTTTAACACGTGGGACTTTGGGGACATTCCAAATCCAAACTATTGCACATTGTTTGCTTTTTTCTCTGCAACATGGATTATAGCTTCTACTTCTATAGCTTTAGATACCTCAGGGATAGTTATAACGCCTATGTGTAAATTTCTAGCTTAGGTATCTCAGCCCAAACTGATGAATCCAATTGTCTATTTGATACCTCTACTTGGCTACACATGTCTCAACATGTCTCAATTTACTCAACTCTTGACTTTTGAAGATTCTCCTTTAAAAATGTTTCTCCTTGAATTTTACTCTTCAAAGATACTGGTCTTAGGATTTACTTTGGTTTGTTCCTTTTTCTCAACTTTTAGATCAAATCCACTAGCAGGCAATCTACACTTCTAAAATGAGCCTTGAATGAATTTATTTCTTCCCTTCTCCACCTGTCCCCCTTCTACCACAATGTCTTAGGTTTACTGACTGAGTTTGCTTTGTTAAATTTAGAATATAACCTAAACCATTTATTATGGCCTGCAATATTGGGCTTCATCTGGCCCTCCAATCCTTGATTTGGCCCTATCTCATATCACCCCCCAGAACTCCCTATTCATCTCTCCTGGTTTCCATTTCTTAGACCCTGCCACTCTATTTCTGCCTGTAGAAGCTTCACTAGTTTCTTCAGCCTGAATTACCAACCCATATCTATTTTCAGGTTGAATGTGCTCATCCTTTTACTATCAGTTTATATATGTCTTCCTCAGACACTCATGCTTGAACACCTTGAATATCCTAAGTAAGGCAATCTCTCTGTGCTTTGAGGTGGTACAAGGACAATAGGAAGAGTGGACATGGGTTGATTTGTAAACAAATTCATTTTTTTGTATCCACCATGCAGTTTTTTTAAAAAAGATGGTGCACATCTGTAATCCCAGCAGCTTGGGAGGCTGAGACAGGAGGATAGCAAGTTCAAAATCAGCCTTAGCAACATAGTGAGGCCCTAAGCAACTCAGTGAGACCCTGATTCTAAATAAAACGCAAAAAAAAAAAAAAAAAAGGCTGAGAATGTGGCCGAGTGCTGAGAGGTAAGTGCCCCTGAGTTTTATCCCTGGTACCAGAAAAAGAGTATTCAATTTCATTTGCGCTCCTCCATGTAGCCTTTCTGCTTCCATATATTTGTTTCTTCTTCCTCAAATACATACTAATATCAATATGGAGTGCATATAACTACAAATTGTATGCTTAGCTCATTAGAGGATGCAAAAATTCACATTTGTGAGATAAATACTAAGTTAGTTTTCAAGTGGATATTCTACTTTACATTCCTACCTGAGATGAATAAATGTTTAGTTGCCCAGTCCTCTTTAATCTTTGATATTGTTGAATGTTTCACTTTCGGCTGTTCCATAGGTATGACATTGTGACTTAACGTAGTGTTAGCACCTTTTCTCAGATTACTAATGAGGTTAAGTATTTTTTCATATGTTTATCAAACATTTAGATTCCATTTTTTTGGGGGGGGCTGTGCGTATTCATATATACACTGTTTTTTCTTATTGACTTTAGAAGTTTAAATACTTTATGTGTAACCAATTCTTTATGAAATGTGTGTGCTGCAAATTTCTCACCCTAACCTATGGATGCCCTTTCAACTACTATTTTAAAAATTTTTATGAAGAAAAGATATTGTTATTAAATGTTTACCAATTTTTTATTTAGAGTTTTTGATATTGAATCTTTTTCAAAAGAAAGGCTTAATCACGCAGTTGCAATAGTATTCCACATATTCTCATTTAAATGTCTTACTCTTTTGCTCATAGTTAAATCTTTAGTGCAACTGGAATCAATTTTTTGTTGCTGTTGTTTTATTTGTTTGGGGTTTATTTTTGGTTTGTTTCTCTGAGATGAGGTCTCCTCGTGTTGATCAGGCTAACCTTGAACTCTGGATCCCTGTACCAACCTTTTAAGTAGCTGGGATTGCAGGCATGTGCCATATCACATCTGGCTAGGAATTGATTTTTATCTTGAATATGAGGTAGAAGTCAGTTTGTTATTTTTCCTTGTGAATAACTAATTATCTAAGAACAAATTATTTCCTTTTGCTTCTGATTTCAAATGCTAGTTTCTCAAAAATATTATTTCCAAATATGCCTGAGTTTGATTATTTTATTCCTTCGGTCCATTTATTTATGCCTGCAATCCCATGTGTTGGAAATATGGTTGCTTTATCATACGTCTTTGTACCTCATAGAGAATTTCAGCCTAACTTGCTTTGTATATAGGAGTCTCCAAGCTAAATCTGAGCCCTTGCTCTTCCATATTAATTTTAGAACCAGTTTATCAAGATCAAAAGCAACAGGAACCACTCTTGGGACT
>PVHX01026391.1:0-20886 GCA_004024805.1 Geosciurus inauris
AAAAAAAAAAAACTCTCAGAGATCAAAGATAAGCAAAACACTGGATTAAAACATCTGCAACATAAATATCAAAACCAAAAAGCCAGTTTTAAACATTTGCTTTCACTTGTCCTTTGCTCTTCTCAATGTTTAGACTTTGTTTCAACTAAGTCAGAGCTTTGGAAGTATAAATTTAATTATTAATGACTGTTTATGACTATGATAATTATATCAAAGTCTAACTTTTTAATAACTGGCAAGTGATGAATCTAGATGAAAGCTGTACAATTTTGTTTTCTATTTTTATGCACGTATATATGTTGTGTCTACATGGTACTAAATTAGCTTATAAATAAATGAATACTTCTGCATTAAAAGACATAAATCCAAATGACTTTCAGTTCACATGACTTAAGGAAATGTTTTTAAAACAAATTAATTTAAAACTTTAGTAAGATATAAGATGTCTTTAGAATTACTAACACACTTTTTTTTACCTATACTACTAGCCAATCAGTATTAAATTTGTCTCTGTTAAGATGCTTAAAGTAAAATTTCCATTATAAGAATTTTCTTCAGCAAAAATAATAACAATAACAACAACAACAACTTAAAATATTAACTATGCTTGTCTGATACCTTGGCTTTCTTTTTTTTATTTTGACTTGAATATGTGGATAGTGTGTTTTATTACTGCTTAAAGTATATCATTCTCATAATTACAGGCTACAATTTAGAAGTTTAAAATGCAAGAGAAAATTTTATAAAGAGCCCAAATAAAGCTAAACCAATATGTAGAACATGGTAAAATATTTTAAGTAGTGCCATTTAGCTCTTGGCAAAACTTATCTATCCCTTTTAAGACCCTGAATCAAGGGTCAATAACATAAAATATCACAAATGACTATAACACATTCAGCCTACACAAGTAAGTATGAAGACATAGATGTATATTTATATATTACATATTTTTTATGTTATAAGAATTTATGTTATCCAGTTAAACATACTCAAGATTAGGATATCAGAGAACAAGACCTGTGCCATTTTGTGACTCTGAGGCTTTGTCCTCAACCCAGCAGCCCCCGCCCAGATCCTGAAAAATTGCGACACACTTAATGGCACACTGCTCTGGCACCAGTGAGTCGTTTTGCAATCTGGGCCAACCAATCAGGAAATTAAGCGTTGGGCCCACCATAGCCAAACCTATCAGCCTAAAGGCCAACTGACCTCATACTGACCACGCTCACCCTTACCCAATCCTGTAGCAACAAGACCACTGTTCCCGTGTGTGCTTTCCCTTACCCAATCATGTAATGCCAAGGCATGTACTCCCCTGCTTGCGATTGTAATCCATAAAAATTCCTGCTCCCCTAGACTCAGGGCCACACCTCTCTACCTACTGCATCAGTGAAGGTGTGTGCAGACCCTGCTCAAGCTTGAATAAAAGACCCCTTTTGTAACTGCATCAGGATCAGACTCCTGGTGTTCTCTGGTGGTCTCATGAGTCTGGGCATTACAGATACACTTGTTTCATTAAAAGTTGGTGTTCCTATGTTATATAAACAATATTTTCTAGAGTGTTTTAAAGCATATCAAACATTTGTTCATTTTCCCAGCACAAAATAAGATTGTTCAAGTCAATTTGCCTTTTTTCCCAAAGAATAAGAGAAAGGAAAAAAAATTTAAAAAGAAAATACCAGCTACCAACAATTCCCAATGCTACCTTCTCAATCAACACTTGCTAACTTGCCTAAATCCTTAGGTCACTGGATTAGTTTATCAAAATTAAAGCCTTATGATTATATGATACCTTAGTTTTCATGGTTAATCTAAAAATAGCTGTTCAAATGGATAAATTAGATACAAATTGGATAAACATTTATAAATGTATATGTTAGAGAAATATCTGAGTCCTTTGTAAGTTAAAATAGTGAAACAACAATTGCTAAATACAAATTCAAGTACTCTTGTAACCTGCAACCATACCAGGGAAACTGCCTGGATCCCAACTGGCCAGATTCAGGGGCTCACCCACGTAAGAAATAAGTAAATGATATAAAAAGGAAAAATAAATTTAATGCAGTTTGATAAAACTGAGGAGAAGCAGCTAGACTATTTCTCCACTGGTCCTATAGAAGCAGTTAGAATTTACAGAAACAAAAGCCAGAAGGTATAGACTTGTAGATTTAGCTAGGCTGAGCTGGTCAGAGATCATTCCAGTTTCAGCAAGCCAGAGGATAGTATCTCAATTTCCATTCTCAGCATGAGGAAGTTTGGGATGCAGAAAAGCAGTTATAAGGAAGTTGATTTTAATTTAAAGTTTCTGTTTCAACTTGTGCCAGTTTAATTCAGGGAGTATTAGGGAACTGCCATGTCATCTGATTGGCAAGTATATATGATTGGATCAGTATGTAGATGCCCTCAAGTAACTTTGAAGCATAAGAAGCCAGAGGATTGTTTCTTACAGTTTCTTACAGTCTGAAATACTTAATAATTCCATGTAGGGGAAGGACTTCAGTGTTGGTGAAGAGATAGGACACACTACCACCCCTACCACCACCTCCCCCAAATAAAGGCTTCTCTAAACTTAATGGCCACTCCATGAAATCAACCCATAGAAACATTCTGAACTTACCAGCTGACTGTCCTGGAGCAGTGGGAAAAGGGAAGTGGGACAAACCTGAGTGAAGTCTACAGACTCAAGGGCTGCAAAGGTCATAACCAAACAAAAAGTCATAGGCCCTGAAGCAATATCCTTAACTCTTGTCCAGTTCTTGTTTAGCATAGATATTAACCAATAACCTTGACAGTTTTCTAATACCTGTTTAGCATAGAGAGTGATCAATGACCCTATCTGGTAACTCTATTAACTCCCAGACTATCATACCTTATTGGTAACCTGATATCAGGTACACTTTTGACCAGAGAGAGATTTGTTTGTTTTCCTCTCACTTGAATTAATCCTATTGCTTTACTCTAACTCTCTGTTATCTATGGGTTTTATCATTCAAATTCATGAGAGAAAAACCTGGAAAGAAGTCCCTGACAAGGGCTGGGGGCTGCTGCATCTTTAAAGAGCTCTAATAGAACCTGCCCACTGGCTGAAACTGTGGAGGATCAGGTTTCCCCTGCTGCAGACTCCCTGCTGTGAAGCTGCCAGTGCAGGTGGAGAGAGCCCAACTTCATCTAAATCCAGTTTCACTATCTTTTTATAACCTCCAAGCTGATTGTTTTGGTGGGGTTTGACACGTGACTCCTGGCAATTTTCCCCCTTGTCTCAGTGATTTCCTTTGAAGACATTTCTGATTACTTGCCAAGCATTTTGGTCCCAGAAAGTGGGGAATTTTGTCCAATTCTTTGATCTGATTGGTCCCATGTGAGAAGAAAAGTGATAGTTTATGAGTCAATGTCAAAAGAACCCTCCCCCTTTTTTTCAGTACTAGTGATTAAACCCAATGGTACTCTACCTCTGAGCAATATCCCTAGCCCTTTTTATTTTTTTTTTTGAGACTGAGTTTCGCTAAATTTCCCAGGCTGGCCTCCAACTTGATACTCCTCCCTTAACCTCTGGAGTCACTAGGACTACAGGCATACACCACCACAACATGGCAGAAATGACCCTTTTTAGCCAAATTCAAGCAACAAGAGGTTTTAGAAAGATTAATTCTTAAGCAAGCTTACCTAGTAGTCCTCCATTAAGAATTAAAACCAGCAAGGAGCTGGGATTGTGGCTCAGTGGCAGAGTACTTGCCTTGGACATGTTAAGGCACTGGGTTCAATCCTCAACACCACATAAAAATAAATAAATAAAATAAATGTATTGTGTCCATCTACAACTAAATATATATATATAGAAAAAAGAATTGAAACCAGCAAGAAAAATAGAAAACATTAATAAAAGCAAAGAAATTCAGTCTGTATAATAGTTTGAACTAATAAATATAATCTCTTTAGTTCTATCATTTTTATGCAATAAAAGAAAACCAACTTGTAAGAGTAGTTTTGAGATAGAGACTTAGGATAAAGAGAAAGATATATTGATTCTCAAAGGAAACATCCATTGAGATGCAGAAAGCGCTATTGTAAATCTTGAGCCCATGCAAACCCAAGGAAAACTGGTGCAAACTTGGGCAGCTCCACCCTGACTCCATCTCTAGTCTGGTCCCTAACTACAGCCTTTCTATAAATACTGAATCCCCATCCCAAGGCAGGGCTTCTCACTCTTGAGGTAGCCCCCATTCTCCCTTGAATGTGTATCTACTTCCTAAATAAACCTCTGTCTATGCCTTTGTCTGACTTGGGCTGAAATTCTTTTTTTTTCCACATATACCAAGAACACCACTGGTCCAGGGCTGAATTCCCCTTCCCATCTGGATATTCCTTAATAAGATCCTTCTCTGGAGACTCCAGGACAGTTTTGTCAGAAATTTTTATTAAAGAGCACCTATTTTAGCTAGACTCTTTCATATGTACATTAAGGTCAATTACTGTCTGGGTAGAAAGCTCACCATTAAATTTTAAAGCATTTTTGAAATTTAGGTACTTTCCACAAATTTTGAATAGAGGAGACAAGAATCAAACTTATTTATCAATTAAGAACATACATATATATATTTTAATGTACTTTGAAAATAGCCACAATACACACAGTACAAATGAGAAAGTGTTTGGTTTTTTTTGTTTGTTTGGGGTTTTTTGGTACTGGAGATTGAATTCAGGGGCATTCAACCACCGAGCCACATCCCCAGCCCTATTTTGTTTTATGTAGAGACAGGGTCTCACTGAGTTGCTTAGCGCCTCGCCATTGCTGAGGCTGGCTTTGAGAAAGCATTTTTAACATAGCAAGTCTTACACAAATTTTATGTCAAAATATTTAACATTAAATTTATCCTGAGATGAAGGATGAATAAAGCAAAATTGTCATTTACCATACAGAAAGATGGCCCATATTATCTAAAATGATTACAAACAATATATAAGGCACTATTATTACATAGAGTGTGAAAGGCTCGCACCGGACTGGACACAACACACTCCATGTAACCAAGAGATCTTTATTCAAAGGAGGGTGATGGCAAAGAGAGAGAGAGAGTGCTGGGCAGTGGCCTTTTATATACCTTAGGAAGGGGGAAGAGGGGTTGGTAATGTATCTCTGGGTTTGCATCGTGTCGATCACTGATTGGACAACCCGACAACCCGCCCAATGTCACATAGGCCTGATGTCACTATGAGGAGTCAAAAGTCAGGGCCCATGGGGAATTGAAAGCTAGGAGTTAGGGCAGGGTATGTGCTTAGCCCTACATTCCTCCCCTTTTGGTTTTATAAAAGCAGGAGTGGAGACATTGATGTTTTCTGGCTACTTCCTGCTATATGGGGGTGTCAGATGGGGAGGGGGAAAGAAGGAGTACAGCCTGGGGGATCCATGCCCCGAATATGAGGATTTCCCATAGGGTGAATTCCTAAAAGGTGCCTTGCAGCCATAGGTCAGTCAAGCATTTGGGCCATTCATCCAGGGTAAAAGATGGCAGGAGTAACCAAGCATCCTCCTGTAGAGCCTTAATGAAGATTGTGAGGCAGCTTGTCGACATCTGTTAAGATTTGGTAGTCTCTGAGAAGGAAATGCCCAATAAGTGGAAGTGCCCATTGTAGAAGAGAGGTAGAGAAAAATCCCATTAATCCATTCATTCCCAGAGATTCATGAAACTGTGCAGCCAGGTCATGTAGGCAGTTGATGTTTTCCTCCACTAGTCCAGATTCATTAACATAATAACAGCATTCTTCTTTCAGGAATAGGCATGTTCCTCCTTTGTCTGCTATTAGGAGATCTAGGGCTCCAGGTTCTGTAATGAAACTTGGGCAATAAATGTTATTTGCCATTGTAGGGAGGCAAGAGAGATGGCCAATGCCTTTACTGCTTCCCAAAGTTGTTGTTCAAGCTTCTGAGTAGCAGTCACCACATAACCAAGTCCTCTCACTCCCAGCCCAGAGGCAGTGAGTGCGGAGACCAGGTTGAGCCCAACTACTACTAGTAGAAAGACAGCCCATCTTGCCCTGGAAAAGGAGGGGTAACAAGCCATGTTAATTCAGCCTCACTATACAGAGTTAAGTGAGGAACCAAGGTGGAGGGAGCACAAAAGGTGAAGGGCATGCTGAGGCTTAGATTTTTGTTAGGACACCATTGCACCAAAAAAAGAACCCTGGTGGAGCAAAGGTTGGGGGAAGAGATTCGAATGATCTGGTCACAGGGAGCCAAACCAGAGCAAGTGTAGTAGTAGGAGAAATTCCCTGATGAGTTATGAAAATGAGTACTTCCTCAAAGGCCAAAGAAAGGGGCCTTTGGGGTTGGTTTGAGGTATTGAGAGGAACATCAATGGGAATTACAGTTAAAGGAGTATGATCCAAATCTGCACAGAGGAAAAAGTCTGAAATGTTATTAACTTTGAATAAATTGAGAAGCTGAAGGCCCTGATATATTAGGACCATCCATAAAAGGGTCAGCTTTAGGATGGGCAATTGCAACTAACTGGTGTTGGAATTCTTTCTCTTGCTCCTAGATGGTTATGTGAATTTGAGGGAATACTTGTATATAAGTTTTCCAGATTCTGATCAAAAAATAATCTCTCATTAGAAAGTATAAGAGCTAAGAATTTGTCCCCATAACAAAGCTGGAGAAGACAAGGCATGTAAACATAGTATTTAATTTTTAATGTCACTGATGTCTATCTTTTTAATATGTAGTTAAGCTAGTCAATATCATCTGATTTTCTAAAATATATTTTTATTTGCATGACCTCTGCTTAGCAGAAATCGCTTTATTTTTGTTACTTAGGGCTAGATAATTATACTAGCCAACATTAAGCCTGCCTGTAGGACATAGACTGACTAAAAACTTTTGACTCTGGCAGTTTTTCTTGATAGTTATCACACATTCTAAGAATCTCTCCTTTATAGCCTCCAGACTTATTTATTCTTGGGGGCTAATGTAAATATGTTACATTAAATTATTTTGTAAATGCCCAAGAACAGCTGTATTTTGGTTTAACTGTTTTGCTAGGTGTTTAAGACAAAGCAGGTCAAACTGACTTTTGCTTTTATCTATTGTTAGGAGTCACCTGATTTCCCATGGGAGTCACTCTTGAGGAACTTGAGTAGCTTCTTAGCTCTGCTAGTGCCATTTGCGCTAGGATGGGTCAAGGTCTTGCTGACCATGTGGCTTCCCTTGGAAGCATGAGGGATGTCTCCCTTTTCCAATGACCCTTCTCTTCATAGTATGGCACTGATTGGCTTTCAGTTCTCCAGTGGTTTCATTAATGTCTCTGACCAGGAAGTTACATGGCCCAGAGTTGTAAAGCTCTTTAGAAAAGTTCCCTTGTTCCTTGGATTCAGGCTGACTCCGAGGGCAAGAGCCAAATACTGGTTTTCTTGGCCCTTTTAAATTAACTTCTATTTTTAAGTCTTGATCTTGACCCAGCAAGCCAATCTCACCAGTCTTAAAGTAAGGGTACTGGGCTTTAACTTCAATGTCTATCTGTCCTGTAGGTGATGGCTCTTTTATCTTAAATTAACCTGGGTTGTTTTTTCTTGAAGCAGTACCTCTGTAAAACATTAACAGGCAAAAGTCATAGAGTTTAAGGAAAATACAAAATAAAATTAACAAGTTTAGTTCATGTAATAGCTATCTTGAATTTTGGCTGAGTTATACATTATATCCCTGTTTGAGATCCTAGTAATCTTTACAACAAAATCAATCCTTTGAATATAAACTTTGCTAACAACAGATCAACATTTTAAGAAATCTGTGTTCTTTAAATATAAATAATTAGATTTTGGTTTCATATCTGTGTATTACATTTTGACTTAGAAAGTCCTACAAGTTTTACTTATGGCCAATTTAATTATCTATAAATCTCATGTAGAGTCCCTTGTTTTCTGAAACATTTTTCCTTAACCAGAACATTCAGATATTTTACATGAAAGACACATATGATACAGCTGGTTACTGGTGATGAGTTCTGCTCCTCCACATGTTGAAGTTTGAACATTAGAGAAACACACCAAGGCAAGCATTTAAGCAGGATTTATTTAAAAAGGGGTAACATAGACTTCTCCTGGGAGGGAGAAGGAGCCATAGCTGGTATCCTGGTATCCCCAGAAGTAAACATGTTTTGCCCTTTTATATGTCCTAGGCTTCCTTTGTTCTCCCTTATCTCTCTCCTTCTTGCCTATGTGACTAGGCCCAGGATGTTTGGTAGGATGACCAAAAAGCACAAAGATAGGGGGAAGGGCCCAGGTGTAATTAACAACTCCTTGGGATAGGTTATCTTAGCAACTGGTTGGAGCAGAGGTGATGAGAATGGAGGAAGGTCTCTGGAGGATTAACATTTCAATACTTCTCCAAATTGGCCTCCCTGATCCAACCTGACTCAATTTACCTATCTACACAGACTGCCTATCTAATTCTGGCCTCACATATGTAAATGTAAGATTGTTTTAGCTGCTTAGGGTCTACTTTATAGCAATATCAGTTTTCTGTATTTATTAGAACTGTGGGCATTGCCGAACTGCTGAATGCTACCTATGAATGTATTTTAAAGTAACTTAGGCTATATCCAGTGGTGCATGCTTGTAATCCCAGGACTCCAGAGTTCAAAGCAAGAGGATCACAGGTTCTAAGTCAGCCTCTAAATTAGTAAGACCTTGTATCAAAATAAAAATAAATATAAACTAAAATGGCTGAAGATGTATCTCAGTGGTACAGTACCCTTGGATTCAGTCCCCAGTACAAAAAAATTAAATTACTTCAAGTTCCTCTAAAATTTAAGCATTAATCAAGCAAACCAGAAAGATAAAAAATATTTGCTACATTTCTTTTAGCTCAATGAATATTTATTCTTTATTCCCTTAATTTTTCCCCTAGAAGTTTTCATATTAAATACTCTCATTCATAATAAAATAGATGTGCTCTGACTTCAGGTGCTACCTAATGGCATGCATTAAGCTCTCATCAAGATTATGTTGCTTTGAAAAAAATCAGTCATTTAAATCTAATACTCATTATTTTTTAGGCTTCATTATTGATAGGAGAAACATACATCTACCCTTAAAAAGCCTAGGATGTATCAAAAAGACTGAACACTCTCACTTCTTAGGATACCAAGATATAAGTTATGGCCCCCTTCTACCTTCCAGAAGTCTATATTACCCCTTTTTAAATAAACCTGCTTCATATATTTACCTTTGTGTGCTTCTCTAATGCAAAGAAGCAAGACTCATCACCAGTAACTGGCAGTATCACCTAGTCCTTTTTATTTTGAGACAGGGCCTCACTAAATTGCTGGCCCCAAACTCAGGATCCTCTGGCCTCAGCCTTCTGAGTCACTGGGATTCCAGGTGTGCACCACCACACTTGGCCAAACGTTAAAAATATTTTAAGGCAAAATTTTAGCTCAAAACAGCAAAACTCATTATTATCCTATGTCTTTACATAATTAAAATTTTTTAAAAAACAGAGGGACATATTAAATAATATAAATCTTAGAGGGGGGAAAAAGGATGATGACATATTGAAGAGATCTACTTTTACTGAAAAAGGAAATCATCCCTTTTCTCTTAAAAAATGTTTTACAACATTTAACTGAAGCAAACTAGACTATTAACATCAGACATAGCTCAAGATCCATTTAATTGCCTGAAGGGATATTTTAAGAAGGCAGTGAAGCACCTTGCAGATTAGGGGGGAAAAACCCCCAGAATACATGTGACCATAACTGGAAAGTGTCTGAGTTGTTTTATAAACAACAGCATATAAACTCATTTTAACTGTAATTTAGCAAATGGCATGGTATTTCTTTGTAGAGAATTGTTAGAAGAAATATTAGAATCAAATGAAAATGACTTTTAATCTATTTTCACTGGAGGCTAGTTAGCAACAATTTTATTTTATTTTTAATAAGTATAAATTAGGAGTCTATATATCAACGTGAACTTTTTCTAACAAGGAGTTGTGAAAATAAACTTAAAGAGACAAATTAGTTTCAAAAATGAACATCTAAAACATCAAATATCTTTACCAAATATAAAGAATATAACAGTGAAATTCTGGAAATGCATATAACACTTGGTTATAGAATGAAGATACAGATAAACTGATAAATTTCTGAACTACTGCTAGGATTTGTGATCAACTTACAACAAAAAAAAATTGATTTTAAATTTGTTATAAAATGATATCATTCCAGAAATCAGAAACAGAAAATATACATAGGTTATGAACATTTTTAGGTCATCTTTTTTTTTTTTTTTTTGGCTTATTTTATGCTCAGAGGAAGGAAATAAATACAAAATAAAATTAAATTTGGGAGGTTTAAGAATTCTTGCTGGTTGTTTTAAATTACAAACCTTTTATAATTTAGTCCAAACTCAGTCTACACACATAAGTGCAGACTTACTTATGAATTTCCAAATATGGTTGGACAACTAGTATTTTAGAAAAACCATGAATGACACATGTAGACATAAATATTACATACTTATGAAAACACTGCAACATATTTGTAATATGAAAAGTCTAAGGTTTCTGTTTCTGAATCAAGATTTTCCTGGCGGGGGAAAAAGCTACACCTTTATGAATTCAATCTAAATAATAGGTAGGAAAAGAGAAGCAGTTTATCTACTTCAGAAAAGCAGGTAAACTCTTTTAGGTTTTATCACAGACTGTTATCATCAGGCCACACAAATAAGCATATTTGATCATTGTAAAGCCAGATGACCAAAAGGAGGCAAATTAAACCACTGGGTAAGGCTTTATTGGGATGTACACTCCCGGGCAAACTCTCCTCCAACAGAGTGGAACAGGTGTTCCGTGGTACAGAAAATTTAAAAGGCCTGGTCAGGAAGGGGAAGGCTTAAAGCAGGAAGAGAAGGGCTTGAGGTAGGAAGCTGGGTATCTAGAGTCCTGTGGTCTCTGGGATTGGTCAGGGGATCCTGCTGAGGTCAGAGTCCTTCCAGGATGAGTCAGGAAAAGTCTGCTGATTGGTAGGAGGCACCATTACTGCTTATGTGTCAGCATCTGGTTGGCTGTTCCTTTGTGCATGTGGGCTGCTTGATGCTTCCTTCCCCATGGCTGCCCCAGCCGCTCCAAACTGACCTAACAATAATCACTAGTTTTATTTGCAAAATATGTCATTAATGGACTTTTATAGCAAAATAAAGGATTTTTTTCTAAAAATTGAACATTCACAAATGCCTGTCCTATATATTTATCTAACTTACTCATTTTAACAGCTATTTTTAGGTTGCCCATGGAAATCAAGCAGTTAACTGTTTTTTTATCCTAAAAAGTTGTTTGTAGAAAGCACTAACACTATGTCTTAAATATCTATAAACAGATGTTATCCCTATTGGTTGGCAAACCAGAAAAAAAATGCATTACCAAATTTTAAAGACACCCTATTACCAAGAAATTTGTTTGTTTATTGTAGTACTGGGGATTGAACCCAGGGGTCCTTGACCACTGAGCTACATCCCCAGAGTTCCTTCCAACCCAGGAATGCAATATGTTCTTCTGAAAGGAAACTCCTTTTGTTTTTCTGTTGTTTTTTTTTTTGGTTTTTTGTGCTGGGAATTGAACTTAGGGGCACTTGACTGCTGAGCCACATCCCCAGCCCTATTTTGTATTTTATTTTATTTAGAGACAGGATCTCACTGAGTTGCTTAGTGAGACAGGATCTCACTGAGTTCCTTTGCTGAGGCTGGCTTTGAACTTGCAATCCTTCTTCCTTGGCTAGGATTACAGGTGTGCACCACCATACCCAGCTGGAACTCCCTATCTTGTGTAGATAAATCTCTGTTGCTGTAGTTCTCAGGGTTTAGCCTCTATTAAGCCAATTGTCAAGTTAACAAACATGAAACAATAGTATTAAATCAGAGTGCACTTTCAGACATGTAGGCCATGCTATGATTAAAACTTCTTTAAGGAACCAAGCAAGGTGTCACTTGCCTGTAATCCCAGCAAGTTGGGAAGCTGAGGCTGGAGCACCACAAATTCAAGGTCAGTCTCACAATTTAGTGAAAACCTGCTTCAAATTAAAAAAATAAAAAGGGACATGGATATATCTCAATTTTAGAGTGCCCAGGGTTCAATCCCCAATACCTAAATAAATAAATAAATAAATAAATAAATAAATAAATCTTCTAAGAAGCTCTGAGATAGAATTAGTGTTTTTCATTTTTGTAACAGAGGTTTCTCAAATACCCTACTACACTCTGCCTTTTATGTCTTCCAAACAAACAACTGTTGTCAAAGACAAGGCCAAATTTTCCCATCAAACAAAAAGTTCAAGAGCTCAAATTGACTTCAGAGAAACCGCACATTTGCAAAACAAAACAAAAACAATACAACAAGAAAAGAAGAGTAAGGGTCAATGTGCACTACTTGTGAGATTGGGAGCAATCAAACTTTAGGTTCACAGATTCCAAAAAAATTCATTTTTCCACTTCACTGCAAGCAGCAAAGGAAGGAAGGAGAGTCCCAAAACAAAAACTTCAATTTCACAGATGTAGGGATGTTATTTACGAGTTCCCCTCCTCCAGAGTTAGCTAGCCATGGGTGGCATTATAGTCCCATCTGTTGCCAGCAGTCAAGCCAGGATTCTGCCACCTGGTTGGATTCAGCTGGCCACACCCAAAAGAAATAAGCAAAGATGTAAAAATTAAAAATGAATGCAAACTGGGCTTGGTGGCACATGCCTGTAATTTCAGCAGCTAGGGAGACTGAGACAGAAGGATCATCAGTTCAAAGCTAGTAGCTTCAGCAGCTTACCAAGGCCCTAACCAACTCAATGAGACTCTGTCTCTAATTTAAAAATATAAAAAAGGTCTGGGGATGTGGCTCAGTGGTTAAGCAGCCCTGGGTTCAATCCTAGTACCAAAAAATAATAATAATAATCAACCTGGGGAGAAGCTAGACTATTCCTCCACTGGCCCTGCAGAAATGAATGCAATTTACAGAAACAAAAACCAGGAGATAGATATGAATTTGTCGATGTAGCTAGGCCATACTGGTGAGAGAACACATCAGTTTCAGCTTCCTTGGTGCCCAGCAGGCCAGGGATTATTTTCTCAGTTTCTGTTCTCAGCATGAAGAAGTTTGGGATACAGAAAAGAAGTTATCAGGTTGTTGTTTTTTATTTTAAAGGTGATCTGTTTCACTCTTAGCATTTTAAAGTATATAAGAGGGCAACATATTTAGGTCTGTTGTAAAATCCAAACTCAAAATGGAGTCATTCTGGCTCAGGCCTGCACATATCAGCTAACCTTCTCTTTGTGCTTCTGTGATTAATGCTTTTCTATACTTGCTTCTCATGGATGGGGGTGCAAAACCACAGGCTGCCAGACCCCCTGGCCAGTTACCTAAAGGTACAGGAACTGAAAGGGGACATAGGAGGTGCTGTCATGGTTGAACTGTAAATAACTATAGATTGAATATCTGCCAAATCATGTTTTCCTGAGTCATGTAGCTAGCCCACCCTATAAAAACCTCTGAAACCCTCACTTTGGGGTCACTCTCTGAAGGAAAGGAGAGCTGACCCCAATCGATTGGTCTGTGTGCCTATTTCCTCAATCAACTTTGCTGCTTCTGCAGAGTTGTCTGGGCTGCACTTCTTGGGGAAAGGTGCGGGTTGGATGCAACACTGTTAAATCTGCTTTCATAAATTGTGGGTGTATAAAAAAACATTGGTATATGTGTAAACAAGTATGCTCTACTTTATTTTTTAAACATTTCATTTATTCTTTTTTTTTTTTTATTTGGTATCAGGGATTGAACTCAGGGGTACTCAACCACTGAGCCACATCTCAGCCCTATTTTGTGCTTTTATTTAGAGACAAGGTCTCACTGAGTTGCTTGAGCCTCGCTGAGTTGCTCAGGGCCTCGCTGTTGGCTGAGGCTGGCTTTAAACTCACGATTCTCCTGTCTCAGCCTCCCAAAGTGCTGAGATTACAGGCGTGCACCACTGCATCTGGCTTCATTTATTTTTAAAAGACAAAATTAAGTAGGGATTTTCAAATGTCATTCAACATTTTATAATTGGATAAAAGTAACCTGTTATCAATAAGCTATATATGGAAAATTATGTTAATCTTTAGGCTGTAATGAAAATTTAAATGTATTTTTTTAAAAAAGATAATAGGGAGAGCCTGACTGACTTAAAGGTTGATAATGTGAGATGTGCAAATATTTTGCCACTTTTCCACAAAGGAAATTAAGAGCTCTTAATCTTTCTGTTTGCTTCATGTTTCATATGTGATGTTATCATGTTAACTGATCTTTTGAATCTATTTGTTTCAAAAACTAATATAAAAACTTTGTTTTCTTATACTCCTACATAGAATGGTATTTAGAAAGGGGACAAGGATTAACTTCAAATGGAAAAACTCTAGCTAAGAATTGCCAAAAGACCACCTTCACCTGAGTAAGGTTTTGTCTCCTGCTCTGCTTCATGTTAGAATAACCCCAAAAGTTGGCCATCGTACTTCAAACCTGTATAAAGTTCTGTTCAAAAGGATAAATTTTTATTGTAAAGATTACCATAATCCCAAATAAGAAAAAGTGATGTAATTTAAAAGTTAAGAAAGAGTTTGGGTAAATCGTAAAATGTACTGAAAGGTTGTAAAACGGTTTTTTAAAAGAAATAAAATTTGTAAAAAATTTTATGGGTGATCAAGTTGACAAATTATGCATTTTGGCTAAACATTTATCAAAGGTATATTAGTGTTATTATGAAGAAATATGTTTCTTGGTTCAGAACTATTTAAAAAACTGGATATGTTTTTGTTCTTAACTTTGTTCTGTATTTTCCCTGTTATGTTACCTGTTAGCATTTTGCAGAAGTACTACTTCTCACCCCACTCTCATAGTTGGGATTGAACTTGGACCTTGCATATGATAGGCAAGCACTCTCCTACCACTGAGCCCTGGCCCCAGTCCCAGAAGAACAACTGCTGATAGAATAACCCAAGAAGTATTTTGAGATGATAGCCATAACCTACAGGACAGATAATATATGACACTGACTCCCGAAACTAATGTTGATTCAAATTCAATGGAAGGGATAAGTGTAAAATTACAAAAGTTAAAATTAGACTCACTGCCCCCACTTAAAGACTGGTGGAACTGGCCTTCTTGGTGTTCAACAACTGAGGCTTGGAGGCCAAAGTCAGAAAATAAAAGGGCTAAGAAAATAGAGAGTATTTTGATTCTTGCTCTCCAATGTAAGCCAGGACATAGTCCATGACAGGACCTCTCTAAAAATGTCCTGAAACTCTGGTAAGTCACCCAAACACATAATCAAGGAGATTGGGAAGACCCTAGAGATTAAGAGCCAGTCATTACATATTCCTCCAAAAGGAGGGTTATTGAGGAATGTCCCTAATGCTTCCAAGGGAAGCTGTATGACCGGTAAGACCCTGACCCATCCCAACAGATATTACCACTGGAGAGGGAAAATACTGAGGAAATCTGGTTGATCTTAACAGTAGGAAGAAGAGAGGTTAATTTTTGGCCAAAACAGGGGTCATCTACTTGGTCTTGGACACTTAGCGGGAAAGTATAACCAAAGAAAAATGTACTGATATTAGGGTAAAAAAAAATCAAAGAAGAGTCATGCATGGACAATTAAAAGGAAAAAACAGTGGCCCTTTTAAATGCTACTTGAGATGTGCCCTTGTGTCAGCCCTGCCCAAAGTAAGATGAGAAGTTACGGAAAAGGGGTTCTTATTCATGACTGCCTGACACTAAAGCCCTTCCACAGGCACCTTCACACAGAAGGTAGAACCCTTAGCTTATACAAGAGCACTCTATTTAAATAAATATAAGAAAATGACTTTGTTTTCAGATCCCAAACTTATCCTTTTTTACTAGTCCATACTCACAGAGCTATTGAAAAGGGAGAGAACTCCTTGCATGACTTTGACTCACTTTTGTATTCTGATATATAATTTATAATGGTACTTCTATATTTAGGCTTAAACATCTAACCTTTTTAACTTAATATGCTTCAACCATTGTTTAAAGACCAGTTGAGCCCCAGGCCAAGTAACACAAAGCCAGATTGGGCAGATGTTAGGCAGGAGTTCAGAGACACCAAGATGGTGGAGACAGGGTATTAGAAAGAAGCCACTGGAGGACCAGACAAGGAGATAGTCTTATCCCTGTTTATAATAAGTCCCATTACTGCCACTGATGACTTATCAAACATAGCAACTCCTGCCACAAGTTCAAATTTTAAAATAACCAATGGGGGTAAAGTGGGTAGTATTCTAATTAGGTTTTTTAAAGTAAACAATGTCAGGGGGATTGGAAAATATTCTAATCAGGTATTATAAGATGGGAGAAAATGGGGTAATGTATTCAATCAGTTCTGCATAGGGAAAAGAACACCCCACAGTTCAGGATATAAGACCCTGGGATTTCCAAATGCTGAGGCCTTGAACCTCTCTCTCACCCTATCTCCCTCTCTCTCCCCCTTCCTCCTGCCCATTCCATTCTACTGAACAGAGTACTATCTTCACCTTCAGTAAATCTGTACTCTCTGTTACTTCTTTTTTTTTTTAATTTTTTTTCCAAACCTTTATTTTATTTATTTATGTATTTTGTATGTGGTGCTGAGTATCAAACCCTGTGCCTCACGCATGTAAGGTAGGTGCTCTACCACTGAGCCACAACCCCAGCCCCTCTCTGTTACTTCTGTGTGTTACTCAGTTCTTTGTTCCAGGCACTAAAGACCTAGATTTCAACTGGACATCCCAAACAGTATCACTGACACCCTTACTTCCTCAAGATTGAGGAATAGACAAATGACAAGGAAATGTAGCAAGGATTTAGATTCTTCTTTTGCCTAGGAATGTCTGATGGGTAACTACAAGCAGTATTAAAGACTTGGCATTTCTGCCTCCATTTTTCTCCTTTGCTCTGGGTCATCTTGAATTCTAGGAACTAGGGGGCTGGGATTGTGGCTCAGTGGTAGAGCACTTGCCATGCATGCATGAGGCACTGGGTTTGATCCTCAGCACCACATAAAAAGAAATAAAATAAAGATATTGTGTCCATCTACAACTGAAAAGATATTTTTAAAAAAAAGAATTCTAGGAACTACAGTTTAGATCAATAATAAACATCTTATGGTGAGTCAAAACCAACACCACCACACACACACACACACACACACACACACACACATGTGCGTGCACCCACACACTCACACTGGCAACTTCCTTATCACTAGCAAGTCCCCACCTGATCAACTCCAAAATAACAGTGAACCAGACCACACCTATACCTGAACAAGATCACCTTCTTTGGAAGTTGTACAAAGCCTCTAGCTATACAAATCCTCAACCTTTGTCCTCATTCCCCTTTCTATAAAACCTCAAAGTCATTGTCAGCTCCTCAAAGACAAGATTGGCCCCCTTGGCTTCTTGGTGTAGCTACACTGGTTAAAATTCACTTGATGCTTTTCACAACTACCTTTTCTGTTTGATTTTTGAAGTGAGTGGCCAGACCTGATTCGTTGGATCCCCAGTAATGGTGGTGTTGTAGAGAGAGATGAGGCAAGACACCAAATAGGAAACAGGAAGCAGGTTTATTTGACTGCCATCGGTTCAGAGGGTACAGCTCTCACTGTAATCAATTAATTCCCCTGGACCCCGAGTACAGGCAGTTTCAGAACTTTATACCCTGCATGTATGGTGAGGGGCTTAGAAGTTCACAATCTGCAGAAGTTCACACAAAAGCAGATTTTTCTTTTACTGTTCTGGGCAAGTTAACCCTTCAGGGACAGCACCTGAGAATGGGAGAGCTTCTTCTCCCCTTTCCTTCCTCCCCCTGCCAGCTGTTATCATGGAGCCCAATTAGTAACATCTTCCCCTACCTCTGAAATATAAACATCTCTGTGAAGCTCAGGCCCACAGCCAGAGGCTTTGTTAAAGGATCTGGCCTTCTTGTTACTTTACATTTGCAAACACACTCCTTGTTAAAAAAAAAAAAAAAAAAACTTTTAAATCATTATATTGTTACTACACTAGATAGTCCAAAAACATTTTTGAAAAACTAGTAAAGGGGCATTCAGCACCTGGAATGCTGATCTCTTTCAGGCCAGTGGCCAAGCAAGACAGAGCAATAGGAAATAGAAAGTTTAACTACATTGAACTCTTTAATAGAGACTCTTTTGCTGGTAATCCTAAGATCAATTATGGTGAAGATTTCTGGAGAAGCTTAATTAAGGATTCTGTAGTGGAGAGGGTGCTACTACAGTGGGAAAAGAATTTGAAGTTCCTTAGGTACAGTCTGGGGTGGCAGATAGTGAGGAAGAGGGATGAGAAAAGTAAAAACAGATAAGGACCACTAAGATGCAAAATGAAGTTAACTATGAGAATTCCCAAATAACACTTTAAGTGTTATTCTATAGTTATGTTCATTAGTGTGATATGAACACCACTTTGCCTGCAAAAAAATGTCCAGGAGAATGCACTACAATTACAATGTTTTGTACTAGTGGTTTTGGAGAGGATCTGGGAGAGGGTGGAGTTTCACACCTGGGTGTTAGGTCGATTTAAGGCGGCCAAAGCGAACAAAGCATCAAGCAGCCCTTGTACATGAAAGAACAACCAATCAGATGCTGACACGCAAGCAGTAATGGTGTCTCCTAACCACCTATCAAATAGCAGATCTCTCCTGACCAATCTTGGAAGGACACAGATCTCAGCAGGATCCCCTGACCAACCCCAGGAGGACATAGGACTCCAAAAAACTCCTTTTCCTGCCCCAAGCCCTCCCCTTCCTGCCCTAAGCCCATAAAATTTCTATCCTGCTGAGCCCACATATGATTCTCCTGGACCTGCTCTGTTGGACTGGGAGTCTTGCCCGGGAGCATACATCAATAAAGCCTTGCTCGGTGGTTTCAATTTGCCTCCTTTTGCTCATCAATATCTGGCCTTACACTGGGTCCACATAAAACGCAAGAGACTCTGGAGGAGAGGGGTGCCTAAGACAGAAGAGAATATGAGAATGTCATAAACAACTTTCCACAGGGAACCTGAGAATCAGATCCCTTTGGGAAGTTACCAGAATCTCTGGGAAGGCTGTAGAATTGAAGTGTAGCATGGTCAGTAATTCAGGGTAAGGATCCCTAAATAATAGGTGGGATCAAATGAGCTTCATTCAGATCTTAAGGGATGGAGGAAGTAAGCAGGTGTCATTCTGGTTACAAAGAGTTAATAAAATCTACCTTGTAGGTTGTTGTGAGGATTCGTAGATGAAGAATAAAAGCTTCTGTCAGATGCTTGGTAAGCTCTCAGGAAATGAGACAATGATAATTTGAGGTGAATTTTCCTCATGGTTATATCCTCTGGAAAATGACTTCCTCACAATGCCAGAAACTGGAAATTTCCAAATGGAAGTTTAGGTCTTATGCAATAAAAAACTGCTAAAGCCCTGGATGGATTTAAGCAGACATTTCAAATGAATCATGACAATTTAGACTCCCATTATATATGAGAAGTAAAAGTGTCACAGGAGAGTGAGGAGATGAAGTTCCAAACCTTGGTTCTTGTGTTCCAATAAAAGAAAAATTTAAAGTCAGACACTAATAGCCATGCTTATTTTAAGTGAAAGTAAAATGAGGCTCAATTAAAGAGCACTCTCTGGAGAGAGCGGGTCATCTTCCAACAGAGAACAACAAAGGAAACAGTGCTGTTTTCAAATTCATTACTATTTAATGTTTGCCTTGAGAACTGGGATCCACCATTGGCATTCTTTACCAGTTAGGTGAAGAAGTTCCTCCACATCAGGCAGAAGAGTTTTTGACCTTAGTTGGTCCTCTGTGGAGCTATCATGGCGACCATCCTATTCAGGGCTTCATCTACAAGTTAATCCTTTGTTAATGTGGACACTTGGGTCACTGGCAGGTCAGAAGTTGCCTTAGCATGCTTGCATTACTAAAGAAGTCTCCCTTCTGAAATATAAGACACCTAGGCCATAACACTTAGCTTTACATTGACCTTAGCCGACTCTGTCCCATTGATCCCATTAATCTTTCTTGCTTGAAGTATTTCCCAGTTAGCTCCATTTGTTTCTATTTGCTTATTCGCAAAGTTTGTGTGCCCAGTGTTTTTCTACAAATTATCTGCTACAAGTTATTTGCTCATCTTCCTTGGAAGTAGTTTAAAGAAAACTCTAAAAATAATTTAAAGAAAACCACTGACCTCGGCATGCATTTCTCTGCTTATTAATAACTACTACCTGGGCTGGGATTATAGCTCAGTGGTAGAGCGCTTCCCTCGCATGCGTGAGGCCCTGGGTTCGATCCTCAGCACCACATACAAAGCAATGAAATAAAGACATTGTGTCCATCTACAACTAAAAAAATATTAAAAAAAAAATAACTACTACCTAACAGAAGGAAGAAGACACTCTTAGTTCTTAGAGCCACTGAAACATGTCATAAAAGATAGGCCCCATCCAAGCTTAATTATGGTTTAAACCAGCCTGGAAAGGTAGGGAGCCCTGAAGCATCATGGAAATAAACCATACCAGACTTCTCACAGTGCTGGCAAAAGGTGCATTGATTCTCATGCTTTCAACAAAGTACATAATGCCCTTTTAGGGATTTTTTTTTAAAAAAAAACTTCTTGTGCTGACTTTTCTGTGGAGCATTTTTTAAAATTGCTATCTAATTCATATACCATAACATTCACTGTTTAAAAGTGTATAATTCAGTGTATTTAATATGTCCCCAAAGTTGTGCTATCATAACTTCTAATTCCAGAATATTTTCATTACCTCAAAAAGAAATACCATACACATTAGCAGTCACTTCCTCAGCTCCTAACAACTACTAATCTAATTTC
>PVHX01026392.1:0-20968 GCA_004024805.1 Geosciurus inauris
TCAAATTATTTTCATACATTTTTTGAATTGTAGTTATGAATGCAGTATATGCCTGCCACTAATTTTGGCACTGCACTTTGAGGCATGCACCTGAGAGATGAAAACCCTGTGGAATTCAGATACTAACAATGGTAGAGGGTTTCTACGATTAGACATGGTGAATGGGACAGGTTTGCATTATTCCAGAGAGGGAGAGTAAGCATGAAAACCTGCAAGGATATCTCATATTTGGAGAATTTCAATAGTCATATGTAGTTTCTCCTATACAGAAACATACAGGAGAGGCAGAAAAGTGTGCTGCGAGAAGGAACTAGCTGAATATCAGTGATGACAGGATGCTCATAAACTTCCTTTCCCACTGACCACTAAGAGGGTCATTTAAGATCTTCTAATTTTAAATCAGGTCCTTCTCAGACATATAAAAAGAGTGATTTTAGCCGGCTGCGGTAGCTCATGCCTGTAATCCAGCACTTTCAGAGGCTGAGACAGGCAAATCCCAAGTTCAAAGCCAGCCTCAGCAACAGCAAGGCACTAAGCAAATCAGTGAGATCCTGTCTCTAAATAAAACACAAAAATAGGGCTGGGGATGTGGTTTAGTGGTCAAGTACCCCTGTAGTCAATCCTCAGTACCAAAACAAAAACAAAAACAAAAAGAGTGATTTTATGAAAGTCTTCATTTGAAAGATTTTTATTTGAAAATGTTTTACTTGAAAGTAAATGAAATGAGTTAGAAATACTTTATCCATTTTATGTATATGGAAAAAGTGAAGGACTTAAGCAAGTGAGTTTTGTTTTTATTATCTTACAACATTTAGACCAAAAAATATTTAAATCCTTTTCTCCAAGTATTCAAGCATTTTGCTTTTATTTGTGCATCTTAATATTCAACATGACTATTAATTTTAAATACCAATTACTTGTTTAAGATCACAAATGAAAATGGAAAGAAAATGTGTTTCTGATACATTTATAGAAATTATTTAATGATGGTTTGCTATATGGTTCATTCTTGATTTTTCTGAACTCCATAGTAGATGCATTTTAGATGAAATTTTAGCTGAAGTTATAAAACATGAAAATCAAAAACTCAATAAATCCTGCTTAGAGTCTAGGAAGAACATTCATCAAGCTGTTCATGCTTTCTGATCATCATATTCAGAATCCCTGAGCAATAATATGAACCAACCATCTTCATTTAAGTAAACAAAGATTACCTATGAATGTGCCAGGACCAGCTAAATGAAAATCACATTCTCCAAATGACTCTGTTTTTAAAAAGAAAGTTATCCTTGGTATTTAAATGCAACTTTTGAGAAAAATAAATAAAAATTAAAATTTAAAAAAAAAAAAAAAAAGAAAGTTATTTGGATTCTAAAGCCACATTGATTCTGAAACATTTATGGGAGAAAATTGCTCCCAATATGGATACAAATTAGAAAAGTTGCCCTCTGTTTGCATCTCAAAAAGTAGGGAAAATCAGAATATATTAAAACTATTGAACAAAATATTTAAAAAAAATGGATCCTTTCCAAAATTTCTAAATCCTGTTGTTCCAATTTCAGAGGACACTGCTCAGCAATCCTCCCTCTCTTCTACTATTTATTAGGAATGGCCACTGCTGAATACTATGAAGTGCTCAGAGGCACATTTGGTAGGATGAACACACAGTTTTTCTGCAGTTGCAACATGCTAGAAATACATTCAGAACTGATACAAGTAGATTAGTTTACCCTGTGTTTATTTGCCTATGTATACCAGCTGCTGCCGCTCAGATTTCTCTAAGGATAGCATGAAGTAGGAAATCTAATTTAAAAGTGTAAGCTATGAGCAGTTGAGGTTTAATTCAGGAATTATGGACTCACTATTGGCAATAAACTCTAAGGAGTACATCTAATATAGTGCATTATGGCAGCATCATTCAAAGTGCTGTAGTTAAGGGCTTGTCAGCACTTCTATTTTAAACTCCTCTTTTCTGCTATTTATGATTTGACCATTAAGAATTGGTGGGGCTTGAAAAAACAGCTTATGAAGATTTAGTTTAGTAGCAAATTGTATCATTTCCATTTTTGAGCACTAGTAGAACAGCAAAGTTGTGTGAAAGAATGACATCAGATGAAGTTAGGGCTTCACCTTTGGGAAGAAAGGGAGAAACCCCATCTTAGACTCTGAGGTGGCCTGTACTCTAGATATTCTGAATATATGACTATAAGTGGGAGAGCATAACAAAAAATTGGGTTTGAGCATAAGAGGAAGGGACTTTGAAAATGAAGAAAATATTTTTTTAAGCCTTGTGGCAATATGTAGTACATATTCCTTATTTAATAAGAGAATGCTGAAATGTGAAATGCAATGTTAAGGTTTTGGAAAATGGATTACATGAAAATGAATTATATTAATATCTGACATGTCTAGGAACAAGGCGCTTTGCTGTCCTCTGTGGCTGTGGTCAATGAACAGTTCCTCTGATGGATGGGCTTATATGGCACCTCAGGGAGTGCTGGCTCTGGGCTCACATTGTACCATTAAAGCAGAAAAATACACAGGAAAAATGAAAACCTTTTTGTATCTTCTCTGACTAGAGTAACATGACTAGAAAGTTACATAGTGAGATTGTGTTTTAGTCAGCTTTTTCGGTGCCATAACTAAAAGACTCAACCCACAATCATAGAGGAGGAAAACTTTATTTAGGGACTCAGTTTCACAAATCTCAGTCCATCGACAGCTGACTTCATCGAAGCTGAACATCATGGCAAAAGAGTGTGGCGGACAGAAGCGGTTCACATGATGATCAAGAAGCAGAGAGAGAAATCTCCACTTGCCAGATATGAATATATATCCCCAAATCACACCTCCAATGCCCCACCTCCTCCAGCCACACCCTACCTGTCTTCAGTTACCAATTAATCCCATCCGGTGATTAATTTAGTTTGGGTTTGGGTTAAGGCTCCCATACCCAATCATTTCTTCTCTGAACCTTCTTGCATTGTCTCACATGAGCTTTGGAGGGACACCTCACATTCAAACCATAACAGATTGGATACAATGATCAGATACTGTACCATAGACAGGGACAGAAGAGCAATTCTTTAACAATGTAGTGCTGGAGCCTATGCAATTATGGTGGCCATCACTCAGTTTGAATTAATTTCTTCTGTTACATAACATCAACTTCTTAAATTTTCCATACATGTTCATAAACCATGGATTCCGTTCCACTGCATCAGTTAGTTGGTTCAGATTGAGCCCCCAAACTAAGTGGGGTCAATTAGTATCTCTTCTCAGCTATTCTTAATTAGGAACAAAGGAGAGACAGAGGGCGCTGTTCTGCAGAGAGAGAGAGAAGGGAACAGACATGCAGAGACATAGTAAAGAAGAATCTTAAGTTCCTGTGACCAAGTAGCATATCTATTTTTAGATTTTCTTAAATTCCACTGTCCATTACATATCTTTCCTGTGTTGGAGTTTCTTCGCTTCCATAACTTAGACAGGGATCCTAATGAAAAGACAAAATAACAGGGAAATGCCAATACAGTGGCAGTTGTTCAGTTTCATAGAATTGTGACTCGTTTCATTTCTCTGATTTCTCATATACCTGTCTTTTCTACACTGGGTAATAAAATTTATTATCCTTGATCTTGGCATCTCATTCAAATGTAGTCTAGATTCATTAAAGCCAATTTTTCATCATTTTTCTAATTCCTCTTGTGTAATTGTCTATTGCTTTATTTTTTCCCTTTAGTATTATTTCCTCTGAGATCTGAAACTAAATACCTATTATTTATCTCAGATATAAATATGTGATCTAAATCTTTGTGTTTGTATTCTTTTGATTATAAAAAGCAAAAGTAATGTGGAAATAATATAAACCACAAAAGAAATAAAATATTAAATGGTATTTTTCTAATCTGGGTAAGAAAAGTAGGTCTTATTTATAAGGGAAAACAGATTAGTTGTGTCTGTAGGTTCCATTTTTTTCTTTCTGGTTTTCAAACGCTCTAATTTCTTCAAATGAGGACATGAAATGACAATAGTAATTTCATTTTTTCTATAACATATGATGCTATCCAGAGAAAAATAAATAATATTTTCCAGTGGTTTCTAAAAGTGGCATGGGGATCTTTTTTAATGCATTTCCCTGTATTGGGCCAGGTGATTATTGGGGCCTAAAGAAATATGATATACAACATTAGTTTAAACCAGTAAGGAACCACTTTTGAGGGAAGAGCAAAGGAGGATCACACCCAAAATATACTTTTGAAAAAAAGAAATAGTTATTTTTTTCAAAGGTTAATCACTGTGTGCCTGGTGATATAAGGAGGGAAAAGATGGTGGGAAGGCAATCAGCAATTGTCTGCAACACCATCTGTTTGCATGGTTCTCCAGAACAGTGGTTCCTCCAGAGGTCTTGCATCAATGGGTGTGAAATCTCCTCTATTTATGTGAAACAGTGAAGCATATTTAATCTCCAGAGTGATAAAGAGGAATGGTGTGGGGGATGCTGTGACAACATAGCCAGTAATTAAAGAGGCAGAGAATAGTGAGAGTACAGATCACTAGAACCAAGGCAGGGAAGAGTGTAAAATTGCTCAACCAGAAAACAATGATGACAATGAATTCCAGAGAACATGAGCAAACAAAATATAGGACTGAGCTGTCCTGACCTCAACGTAGAGAGAGAAACTCTGAGAAGCATTTACTAATAAACAATGCTATAATTTGCTAATGGAAAGAAGGTACAAAGTTAATAATTAAAATTATAGTAAGTGACAAATATCATTATTTATACCTTCAGTCACCCATTTCACAAGCTTTCATTGTGTGCTTACTGTGTTACAAGCCCCATGCTAACTTCAGGAGACAGATATGAAACTGCTGGGGGCCTGATCACATGATGTTTATAGTCTTAGAAACACACTTACATTATAAAATGTTCCTTGATCAATATCTGTCCAGGTTTCTCTGATAGCAAACAAGAAAGGCAAGGGCACACAATTCATTCTGGAGATGGCATGGTCTTAGAAGGATTCTGACAGTAGGGAGGCTGAGTGTAATCCTGAGGGGTTAGTGAACTGTAGGATGATATGGAGAGATAGGCAAAGAGTTCTGAACAGAGGTAATTCTATTACACAAACCCTGATGTAAGAAACAGGTCAGTCATCTTTTGTCCCTTCCAGTGTCAAAAATATAACTGTGAGTATACAAAGTACTTAAGGAAAGAAGTAGATCTGACTTTCATAAGGTGGAGTCTGAGAATTTCTAAATATTCTATAATGGTACTTATGGACTGCATATTTATATCACCCCCTTAGTTCAAATATTGAAGCCTCAACTCTTTTTTTTTTTTGGTACTGGAGATTGAACTCAGGGGTCTCGACCACTGAGGCACATCTCCAGCCTATTTTGTGTTTTATGTAGAGACAGGGTCTCACTGAGTTGCTTAGCGCCTCGCCATTGTTGAGGCTGGCTTTGAACTCGCAATTCTCCTGTCTCAGCCTCCCAAAGTGCTGGGAGAAGCCTCAGCTTTTAATAGGGTGGTATTAGGAGGTGAGGCCTTTGAGAGGTGATTAAATATTCAAGCTAGCACCCTCAGGACAGAATTAATGCCCTTATAAGGAGAGATACCATAAAGCTTGCTTCCTATCTCTGCTTTTTGCCATGTTAGGGTAGAAGTTTAGAAGTTTAGAGTTGAAGTAATTGGGTTATGAGAATCTTAACCTAATCAGTGCATTAATCCCCTAATAGGTATAAAGTGGGTGGTAATTGTAGGCAGATAGGGTGTGGCTGAAGGAGGTGGGCCCCTGGGGGCATGCCTTTGTGGTATATATTTCTTCTTATTGAGCAGAACCCTCTACTGGCTTCGTGGCACAATGTCTGAGCAGCTTCCTCCACCACACTCTTCTGTCATGATGTCCTGCCTTGCCTCAGACCCTGACAAATGAAACTTGCTGTTTGTGAACTGAGATCTCTGAAACCATGAGCCCCTAAATAAACTTCTCCTCCTCTAAAATTGTTTTCATAAGGCCTTTTGGTTACACCAGTAAAAAAGCTGGCTGAAACAAATGGTGAATGCATGTCATTAAATATTTGTCCAAATCCACAGAATATTCAACATGAGTGAATCCTGTGGTAATCTATGAGCTTTTGATGTTAACATAGCAGTGTAGGTTCATTGATTATGACATCTGGTACAGGATGTTGATTGTGGGTGAGGCTATGCATGTGTTAATGAGAGGGATTATATGGGAAATCTCTGTACTTTCTTTTTAATTTTGTTATGAATGTAATACTGCTTTAAAAACTTGAGTTTTTAAAGTTCTTAAAAGTTTTTGAAGATAGATAGAAAACTTCAAAGAGTATCAGAGAATCTCTAATCAACAGGTCTGCTAGAGGAAAAGAATAAAGATGGTTAGTGTTTCTAGAGACTGTCAAGTCCAAAGCAACCTTATACTCCTCTGAGGAGTCAAGAATATGCATTAATTTTCGGGGCTCATTTAAATCTCAGTTGGTTTTGAATAGTATTACCGGTCCAGTGGTCTCAACTCCAACTCCTTACATGTGACTTTATTCTTCCACTCTTTAAAAACTTCATTTTTCTTCTTAGCATACAGCTTTCTTCCAATTGTTTCCACAACCCTAATCCCATTTCCCCCAATTTTATAATCTCCCTGGGACTAGTTTCTCTGGTGTTTAGTTTTCCGAGATACAGAAAATTAAGAACATCTCTTCTTGGATGACTTTTATTGCTATTGTTCTTTTTCTTTGAGCATGAAATGAAGATAGCACAGATATACATATGTGCTCCACTGGTAAGTGGTTTGTTCCCATGAAGATCAGGAGATGGGCTATCTTTTGTCCTCAAATTCCAAGTAATGAAATCACAACACCTCCTATGATACATGTGCCTCCTTGTTTTGTTACTTCATTTCTTTTAGAGATATAGAACCCACAATCCTTGGTCTCTGAAAGCTGGAACCTGGAAATTTAAGAGGAAATCCTTATGCCTTTCCTATTTGGCAGTTCCACAACATACTAGTCTCTTCCCTGTGCTAGTTATAATACAATGTAATAATTCTAATGCCTAAGCAAACATATCAATGGGGAGTGAAGATTTTGTCCTGTCATTTATAAGAATGCCAAATATCTATGATTATTTTTCTACAATCCCCTTTCAATTTCCTTTGGATTAGAAATGGAATATTATCTTTCCTAGTCCTGGGAACAAAGAAAAGACTCTTCAATTACAATGCAGTTCTTACAATGTAAAGGAATTTGTTTCTGTGCCTAAGATGATGGAATGGTGACTTGTTGGCTTATCTTTACAGGTCCTGTGTAAATTGCTGGTTTCACTTGCTGGGGATTGCTTTAAAATATGACATGATTTGCTAAATTTAATGTACTCTTACATCTGCCTTATTTTCTTTTTTTGTTGTTGGAGCCTTTCATGTTGCTGTGAGAAAAAGGCCTGGCGTGAACAACTTAGAGAAGGAAAAGTTTATTTTGGCTCATCATTTCTGAGGTTCAGTCCATGGTCAGTTGACCCCATAACTCTGGGCCTGAGGTGAAGCGAAACATTATGTGATAAGAACATGGTACAGGAAAGCAGCTCAGGAAATGATGGCCAAGAAGAGAGAGCACTCCACTTGCCAGGGACAAAATATAAACACCAGTTATACCCCCAGTGACCTACTTCTTCCAGTAACACACTATTGGCCTGTAGTTACCATCCAGGTACTACTTATGAGTGCATTACAGCTTTAATAGACTAATCATTTTGCTTCTAAACATTCTTACACTCTCTCACACATAAGTTTTTTGGGGGACACCTCATATCTAAACAGTAACATTCCACCTTTTGTCCTCCAAAGTTCATGCTCATCTCACAATACAAAATATATTTAGTCCATTTCCAAGAGTCCTCACAGTTTCAAAATTTCCAATATTTCCAAAAGTCCAAGTCCAGAACCTCATCTGGCAAGAATCTCATCAAGGGAAACTTTTGGATGTTCTTCCCTTTAAGATAAAAAGTGAGTTACATATAGTCAATATCTAATGGCAGAGTAAACATTTCTATTCTGCAAGGGAGAAATAGGGGCATAAAATGAAGGGGTAGACCAAAGCAGGACTGAATTCCAGCTGGTCAAACAAGTTCTTTGGCTCCACATCTAGCATCTGGGGCATGGCACATGACATCCTGATATTCTCTCCAAAGGGTCCATGTAGATCTTCTCTAATGGCTTTGATTATCTTAACCCACATGGCCTCTCTATTGACTTGTTTCTGCTCAGTTCCTGCACCTGTCCTTGACATATCTTACTAGCATCTCTTAATTTGGGTGGTCTTCACTGCCACTTCAGCTTCCTTCTCACATTTTCATGCATCACCCTCTCAGGGAATACCTGCAGGTTTTTCAACCATGTTTGTCTCTTAGCCCTTCCTTCGAAAACTCAGTGGAAGCTTCTATGATCCCCTAACTCCAGTACAACATGGTTTATGCTAGGGTCTGAAACCACTATGAATAGTAGCCAAGAATCCTGGAACCCTTGCTTTACTTGCTTGAGCAGTCTCTGAGTGTCTGGGAGAATAAGCACAGTGAAACAACTTCCTGGATTCCCCCGTGCAAATAGAGTGTTCTATGGTTTCTTATCAAAGGAATTTTTATTTTTACACTCAACCCTGAGATGGGTGTGATCTCGACAATTTCTGCAATGCCCTCAAGCCATCTTTCCTATTGTTTATGTGTAAAGTGCTTAGCATCAATCTCTTTAACAATCACAACTTCCATAGCCCTAGTTTTACTTGCCCTTTTCTTGCCAAACTGTAAATTTCTCAAAACTTTCTTCTCCTGGTTATCACAGTGAATTCAGATACAAGCATTCAGAAATATCCATGCCACTGCCTTAATATTGTGCTGCCTTGAAATTTTCTCTGCCAGATTAATTAGTCAACCATCTTCCAATTTAGCCTTACAGAAACTCTCAGGCCATAGGCAAAATGAAGACAAGTTCTTTGCCATAATGTAACATGAATGACTTCTTGTCTAATTTCCAATAGAGTCCTACTTGCCCTCTGAGACCTCATAAACACAGTCTTTACCATTCCTATCAGCATTCTGGTTTTTTGAAAGCCCACTAGAATTTCCCATTAAGTTCCACTTAATACAGCCTAAAGATTTTCCACCTTTTATTTCTAAACATTTCAAAATTCATCTCAAAACAGCTTCAAAGGCTTCTGATAACATATGCTCAATAAGTCACAGCAACAGTCCCACTCTAGTCCCACCCACTTCCTCCGATGCATGCTCTCTTTCTTTGCTTCCTGGTTACCCTATGGTGAGCAGATTTCCTGTGCCATAACCTTCTATCTCTATGCTCCAGCTTACCTCAGACCCAAAGTAATGGACTGATAATCTGAAACTGTGAGCTCAAAATAAAATTTTTCTCCTCCTTATTTTTTCTAGTATATTTTTAAAGGTTTATGTTTCATTATTGATGAGGTACAGACTTCTCATAGTTATGGTAATAGGGCTCTGAAGCAGTTATGTTCTGAGGTTGATGTTACCTATGCATTGCCCTTGGACACATGGGCTACAGAGGGTCTCTGTGAGCTGGTAGTAAGCAATAGGTGGGGACAGAGCACAGCATTGAGCCCAAAGGAGTGGGAGTCAAACTGGAAAACAATGAGTCCTTGCTGAATTGTTATAGAAAACAAGAAGAGATACAGGCCTGGTATAGATCCTGGTCTATTTTTTATTTGCCTGAGTAGATTCCTAACCACGAGGGGGAATATATTCTATTTAGCAAAGGCTTTGGATGTTGCCATGAGGTTTTAAAATTTACATTATTGAGTTTTTGTTGTGTCCTCTCACAGGGAATGAAATCCTTCTTTGTTCTTGTTAGTCCAGCCATAAGTAATGAGAATTGGCCAAGAAATTGGACTGCAGGCAAATAGCTATCTGTTTTCCTTTACAAAATGATTGTTTTCATTAATCTGTAAACTACTTCATTTTAGACATGAGAGTAAAAAATTGACATTTATAAATTGCCATTCATAAGTTGAACCCCATCCTTTATAATATTATGGAAATCACTTATGACCTAGTTCAAAACAGAACTGTTCATAAACACTCAAGAAAAAATACTTGATTGCTCACTTTTCCCCGTGCCCTCTTGAAATCTAGGAACAACCACTCAATCAAGGTTTCGTTCTTCACAAGTGCCCACCTGAAATGTAGTGGAAAGGTGCAAGTGGTGAAGAGCATTGAGTAAGAATGATGGCGACATCTAAATTTTAGGTACAGCTGTGTCAAATTTTCCAGGGAAATTTGAAGTGTCCAGAGGTAATGACAGAAGGAATCAGCATTGATCAGTATTAACCAGGTGCTCAGCAGCTGTGGCATCATGTTCTCAAAGGAGCTTTTTTGTTTTAAATATTTTTCAGTGAACTTCAGCACTGTTCATCTGTCTTCATCATGGACATTTTCTCTTTTTATTATTATTGTACAAATTAGAGGAGTTCACTGTGGCATTTTTATACATGCATTCACACTCCCTATGTCCCCATCTTGTCCTTCCTTCCTCTGTTCCTTCCCTCCAGTAGCCTTCCCTCATACTCCCCCTTTTCTACTTTCAGGTCTTTTTAATTTAATTTTTTACAAAGGAGAGAAATATGGAATATTTAGCATGCTATGTTTGAATTATTTTGTTTAATATGATGATTTCTAGTTCTAATCATCTCCTGCAAGTGACATTTTTTTATGGCTAATACCCTATTATGCACTCTAGGCTGATGGCATGATTTGGCCATTGTGAACATCATCCCAATAAAGGTATATATGCAAGCATCTCTTTTGTATGCTGACTTTATTTCTTTCAGCCATACACCCAAGAGTGGTATAACTAGATATATGGTAATTCTATCTTTAACATTTTAGGAATCACTGTACTGTTCTCCATAGTGGCTATGCTAGATTACTTCCCCATTAATTGTGTATAAGGGTTCCTTTTTCCCTTTTTCTCCACATCCTCTCCAGCATTTGTTATTTATTTTTTATAATTACCATTCTGACTGAGATGGAATCTTAAAACTTATACAATAACACACTTAAATATATAGTTTATTAAATATCAATTATACTTCAAGCTGTTAGCTTTTCATTGCATGTAAATTATTAGTAAAATTTGCTTTTATAATTGTGTATAAATCTTTATACTATATAAATCATCCAAAAATACTGTTAGAAAAGAGTTTGTAAGCACATATATAATTAAAAGATGTTAAGTGATCATTTTGACATTTTTAATTGCTTAAACATGTCTCTTGGAATCTCCTTAAGGAAGCATTTTGTTTTCTGAGAAAGAAAAAGCCAGAAGAGACCTCAATCACATTTATGCCTCACTCTATTATTCTTAACTTCTAGAAAAGTTTTATTCCAATTTCTTGATAACATCTATTCTAAAACAAAACCTTTCTATCTGAGACCTTCCCCCAAATCACCTCACACAAGTGAAGTTAGTTGGAGCCAGCCAACATAACAAGTTCTTCCTACACCCTCTTACCGAAACATTATGGTGTATTTTTCCTCTCTCTGCAATGAAAAAAGAAATACAAATTTTTTCAATTATAAATATGTTTTAGTGGTCTTTGGTTGAGGAACATTGGCACTTCAATTAAAAATTGTACTTAAAGTGCCCATTGAAGGTAAAGTGTATCTGCATTCATCAATAATACTTATTTTATTCAGGACATTTTTTCTGTCAGAGTATTACTTGCATTGAGTAAAATTTTGTCAGAATTATAAAGCATAGTACAAACAGTTAATTGTTTTGTTGTTGTCTGTCAGAAAGCAGGTTAGAAAAACATGTTTTGCAAAGGTCTTTTGGTAACAGACACATTATTCTCTGCTACTCTGTTGTTCCAGAATTGACTTCAGAAGCAGAAGGAAAATATGCTAGCGGCAGGGCACCTGCTATACTCTTACGTGAATGTGACTTTGCTATTTAGATTCAGCTCTAAATAAATGTAATTTTCATGTAGCAAAGGAAACACAGACTATTTTCCTTTTACTTCAACAAATTGGAATAGAATCTTTAGAGAAGGGAATATTATTTATAGAAAAAATTGTCTCTTATTTCTAACATAAGGAATTTAAAGAGAAGAATTACGTTGGCCTATCAAAACTGAATTTGCAAAAATTCACATTGATATTATTATAATTTTAAGATATTTCTGGCCTGGATGTAAATATTCATCAACTATTTTTTTGATAACCTTTAAAAATAAATATCAAGGTGGGAATGTGTATAGATTTCTCATTGAAGATAAATTTTAAGCTGAAGAAATATGCTTCTGTCTCTCATCAGTCATCTTGCCAGAAGCTATGAGCTTGGCTCCAACCTTATAAATTTTGCAGAAAGAAGTAGAAGTCCTCTGACTGACAGCAACAAGGGAGAAGTGGTGCTAGTCATTCCTCAAATAGAGTGACTCATGCTCAGCAGAGCATCATGTTATACAGTATAAGTTAGAGGTTGGAAACTTATAATAAGAAGTCTTTAAAATACACAGAATATCTACAAACAATTTAAGTAGTGAATTGGGAATTAAATTTATTTATAAAATTAGTTTATAAATGTATTACCACTATTTTCATTGAAAATGCTTTCAAAGACAGGGAAATATGCATTTGTCTGTGATCATAGATAATGTAATTGAAATGATCCAGACATATTTATATGTTTTGATTATGAGAAAATACTATTTTGTGAGTTATTAATTAAAGAAAAACATAAAGCTTTTGGACAACAAGACATGTTAAACATACTATGTTCTTAACATAGTATGGATTATCTCGTCATTATCTGGTCTTTCATTAGTGATTCCTTTAAAGTAAGTCATCTGATTCACAATTCTCAGTGCTATCAATATTTTCTTCTCTAAAATATTATCAATAGCTTACTTCATAATACATTAGAACAGCAGCTAACAAAAGAGTTTGAATTGGTTGATAAAGATATCTAACCAAATTTTTGTGAATAACAATAGACAGAAATCTATAATTTCTCTTTGGAGTAGAAGGCTTTGTGAAGAGGAAAGAGAAGGAAGCTTCTCTTTATTTGTACTGAAGGAAGATGAGGAGGTTATAGATCTAGGACTTCTTTTAAAAAAGTCCCATCTAGCATATGCTGGCTCAAACAGACTATCATAGATTCCAGTTCAGAAATACTTTGAACTCCATTTGACTTCTTCAGTCTACCTTCGTCTCACCTGGGAAAAGACAGGCAAACTCTATTGACTTACTAAGAGAGAAAGTCTGTTTTACTCAAAGATTATTTTTTTCTTCTTCTTCTTCAATTGTTATTTTTGTTGACTTCAAAAATTTTAGTCTTTATGTCCATAATTCCTAAATAACATGATAATAGCAATGATTAATATCATTAACAACCTTAGTGTTTGAAGTATATTTACACCATTTCATCTTTTCCTCTTCCTTAAATAGCCTCAGTCCCACATATTTCTGTCTTCCATATACTATGCCAGCAATTTAAAGTTCAGATAAATTAAAAATATATAAGAATACAATGTGTAAAGTAGTGATCTCTACAGTCCCTGGACTTCTGCCCCACTTGTAACACTTTTAGCAGTTTCTTATGATTCTAAATAATTTCTGGGGGGTGGGGACATTTGAATAATTATCAGCATGGTCCTGGGATCCCACAGAGGGGGAAAAATTCAGTCATTTGTTCAAAGCAGATTTTAGGAAAAGATTTTGTATAGAGTGAAGGTAATATTAGGAGAAGAGAAAAATATGATAAGGAATCAAGAACACTGAAAAGACTAAAAACTGTTCTTTCTGTTAGAGATGAAGTCAGAAAGGGAGGTAATTGAGATTCTAAAACTAAGTGAGAGTTCGAACCTTTGAGGAAGAATAAAAAGTGAATGGACATAACTCTTTCACAGAGGTTGCACCAAAGAAGGAGAAAAATGGAGAAAGGCCCAACCTGTCTTCCTTCATCCTGGCTTGTCTCCAGGTAGTTCCTTCTATATCTATTTACAAGTGTTAGCAACCTGGAGCCACACGGAAAGTAGGAAAGGACCAAGAATAGATCTGGTATTCTAGGGAATAGAGAATAACAAATGAATTTCTTTATTTCATTTATATTTTATGTGTATACATATATAATATTTCATATATATGTGTGTATATATATACATATATATGTATTTCTAAGACATCAAAGTAATTCCTGCTAATATTTACAAAATTTTATCTTAATTATATTTGTCATATTATACAGGATAATATTTAATTTATTCTTTTCAATACAATATTCTTGCAGTATTCTCCCTATTTATCTAATCTTCTTGACAGAATGTTTTATTTCTTCACAATCTGATTAACCTATAGCATATATTTCTGAATCACACTGCACATACACTGAATACACATATGTATAGTATATATTTGTAACTCTTGTGTTTGTGTGTGTGAATATTTATAATTCTGGTTCATATGCATGTATGTGTGTATATTTAATTCTTTTGTTTCCCCAGTATTATTTATGTTGTTGTAAGGTCATTTTTCCCCCCTGGCTAGCTTAACCCAATATGTTAGATAATTTTGTTAAACAAAAAAATTCAATAGAACCTTGTTACTTTGGAGTAAGGTATCAGAAAGGTTGATCAGGAACTCTAAGTACCTGTATGGATTAGTAAGTAGGCATCATTGGATAAGTATGTGAATAGTTTTAAAAATTTTAGACTATTTACTTCTAAAACATTCCACAATATGAATTTATTTATTTATTTTACTCATTAATTCAGATTAAACATTTACAGCTCTACTGCATAAGGTATAGCAGTTATTTTCCATTGATACCATACCAGATGATATATTACTATGTCTCACTTGGGATATGTTTGACTACCACATCTACCTATTGTAAACATATTTTATTTTTGCTAATTAGTTTCTGTTGAGTGATACTATGAAAACCTCTAAATATCAGCTCTTCAATAATTTCACCCAATATGGCAAACAATAACCTTATCTGGATCAGTTACTGTATTAGTAGTCAGAAACCAGTGATTCTGAACTTCTGTAATTGCTACCAAATTATAATTTGGCTCTGATTTGTAAAGAAAAGCTTTTTTCTATGCCACCTTGATTTTTAGCAATGGACTTATGAATGGTTTTATTAATTTTAATATGTCACTATTTCCTATTGACAGCATCCTTTTTGATGTTCAACTTACCCAGATTTGACCAGTGGAAGTTCTTCAATCTTTGTGTCACCTTTCCATATGTTCCTGTAACATTTTTATGACTTTGGTTTAAGGCCCCTTTGACTGATGCAGACATTTCTGGCAGGTCTGGGTAAGTGATGTATTGTTTGTGACTGGAGTACCATTCCATCTCCTCCCTTTAAGTGGTCAGAGAAAAATCACATTTAGATAAATCATAAATTTATTCAGAATCTCCAAATAAATGTAATACATGGGTCCTTTCTTACATTTTACACACATTTTACCATTGTCTCTGGCACTGCATCTGATTGCAGAAATGCAGCGCAAAATGTCTCTTTTGGTCAACATTTTATAGGAGCTACATGGGAAGATGAAGAGTTCAGTTGATCAAAGCCAATGCCATATAAACTAATAGACTATATGTCTATTTTTCCTTTCATTTCTGTGGTTTCTACTTTATTCATTTGTCCTAGATTGATATTGAGACTACAATTCTGCTTTCTTATTCTTTTAAATTGCCAGGTATATTTTTGCCAATACTTTAAAAAATTTCTTTCTGAACCAGGTTGTTTTATATTACACATCTCTCTGTACATTATTAGAACTCCAAATCCAAAAAAATTATTTTGTATAAATAATTTTTATAGGTTTGCCTCATATAATTTGCATAACTCTATCATATAATTTTACAATTATTATATTATTATATTCATTGTTTATTCCTCTATGTTGTCCGTTCTTATTCTCATTTTATTTGTTTGAGGTTCTTGAACATTCTACTCAACATTTGTTTTTCTGTGTTTTTAAATGCTGTTGTAATAAAATCTGATGGCATGAAAAATGAATTGGAAATTCAAATACAAGAGGCTTACAGGACACAAAATGTACAAAATTACAATAGATCTATACCAAGGCACATTATAATGAAAATGCCCAGAGTACAGAACAATGTTAGAATTTTAAAGGCCGTAGAGAAAGGAATCAGATTACATATAAGGAGAGACCAATTCAGACCTCAGCAGATTTTTCAACCCAGACTCTAAAAGCTAGGAGATCATTAAGCAACATATACCAAGCTCTGAAAGAAAATGGATGTCAACCAAGAATCTTATATCCAGCAAAATTGAGTTTCAGATTTGATGATGAAATGAAAACCTTCTGTGAAAAAAAAAGTTAGAAAAATTTACAGTGAGAAAGCCTGCACTACATAGCATTCTCAGCAAAATATTCCATGAGAAGGAAATGATAACCAACAATGAAAATATACAAAGAGAGGAACTACACTAAAGAGAGAGAGAGAGAGAGAGAGAGAGAGAGAGAGAGAGAGAGAACCAATCAAAGAAGAAACTAAATCAAAGTAAAAAACAAAAATAAACCAAAATGATGGATTGCAAATCATATTTCATTAATAACCCTAAATATGAATGGCTTAAACTCATCAATTAAAAGGCATAGACTGACAGACTGGATCAAAAAAAAAAAAGACCCAAAAATATGCTGACTTCAAGAGACTCATCTCACAGGAAAAGACATCCATAGACTGAAAGTGAAAGGGTGAGAAAAACGTTATCACTCACATGGACCATGTAAACAAGCAGGAACTTCCATCCTCATCTCAGACAAAGTAGTATCCAAATTTAGTGAAAAGGGATAAAGAAGGACATTTCATACTTCTTAAGGGAATCATACATCAACAAGACATAATAATCATAAATATCTATGCCCCAAACAATGGGTCTTCTACATATATCAAACAAATCCTTCTCAAGTACAAGATTTAAACAGACCACAACACAATAAAAGTTGGTGACTTTAAGACAGCTGCCTCACCACTGGATAGATCTGCCAAACAAAAACTAAACAAAGAAACCATAGAACTCAATAAAATAATCAATAATTTAGACTTAACAGACATATATAGAATATTCCATCCATCAATGACAAAATACACTTTTTTCTCAGCAGAACATGGATTGTGCTCCAAAATAGATCATATGTTATGTCACAAAGCATGTCTTAACAAATACAAAAAAAATAGAGATATTGCCTAGCAACCTATCTGACCACAATGGAATAAAATTAGAAATCAATGACAGATTAAAAAAAAAAAAACGATTCCAACACCTGGAGACTGAATAATATGCTATTGAATGATGCTTGGATAACAGAAGACATCAGGGAAGAGATAAAAAATTCTTTGAGGTAAATGAAAACTCTGATACAACATATCAAAATCTCTGGGACACCATGAAGGCAGTGCTAAGAAAAAAGTTCATTGCATTAAGCTCATTTATTAAAAGAAGGGCAAGTCAACAAATAAATGATTCTATGTCTCAGAGCTCTAAAAAAACAACAAACAAATCCAAATGAATGAGAAGACAGGAAATAGTTAAAATCAGGGCTTAAATCAATGAAATTGAAACAAAAAAAAAATGACAAAAAAAGCTGGTTTTTTGAAAAAATAAATAAAATTGACAAACCCTTAGCCACCCTACCAAAAAAGGAGAGAGAAAACCCAAATTACTAAAATCTGTGATGAAAAAGGAAATATCCTGACAGACACTACTGAAATATAGAGAATAATTAGAAACTATTTTGAAAATTTATACTCTAGTAAAATAGAAAACCCTGAAGTCGATGACAGATTTCTAGAAGCATATGACCTACCCAAACTGAACCAGGAGGTCATACACAACTTAAACCCATCAGTTTTAAGCAAGGAAATAGAAGATGCCATCAAAAGCCTACCAACCAAGAAAAGCCCAAGACCAGATGGATTTTCATGTGAGTCCTACAAGACCTATAAAGAAGAATTAATACCAATACTCCTCAAACTATTTAATGAAATAGAAAAGGAGAGAACCCTTCCAAACTCATTCTATGAGGTGAGTATCACCCTGATACCAACCAGACAGAGGCACATCAAAGAAAGAAAATTTCAGACCAATATCCCAGATGAACATAGATGCAAAAACTCTCAATAAAATTTTGGCAAGTTGAATACCAAAACATGTTAAAAGAAATAGTGCACCATGATCAAGTGGGGTTCATTCCAGGTATGCAAGGTTGGTTCAACATACAGAAATCAATTAACGTAAACCATCACATCAATAGACTTAAAGATAAGAATCATGATTTTATCTACTGATGCAGAGAAAGCATTTGACAAAATACAACAACCTCTTATGTTCAAAACACTAGAAAAACTAGGCATAGTAGGAACATACCTCAACATAAATGCTATCTATGTTAAACCCAAGGCCAACATTATTCTAAATGGAGAAAAATTGGAAGCATTCTCCCTAAAAACAGGAACAAGACAGGGATGCCCTCTTTCACATTTTCATTCAACATAATTCTTGAAACACTAGCCAGAGCAATTAGACAGATGAAAGATATTAAAGGAATGTGAATACGAAAAGAAGAACTCAAACTATCATTATTTGCTCACAACATGATTCTATACTTAGGGGATCCAAAAAATTCCACCAAAAATCTTGTAGAATTAATAAATGAATTCAGCAATGTAGCAGAATGTAAAATCAACACCCGTAAATCAATTACATTTCTATACATTAGTGATAAACTCTCTGAAAGAGAAATGAGGAAAACTACCCCATCCACAATTGCCTCAAAAAAATAAAATAAAACACTTGGGAATCAATTTAACAAAAGAGGTGAAAGACCTCTACAATGCAAACTATAAGACACTGAAGAAAGAAATTGAAGAAGACCTTAGAAGATGGAAAAAATCTCCCGTGTTCTTGGATAGGCAAAATCAATATTGTCAAAATGGCCATACTACCCAAAGCGCTATGTAGATTCAATGTGATTCCAATTAAAATACCAATGTCATTCCTTATGGAAATAGAAAAGATAATCACAAAATTCATTTAGAAGAATAATAAACCCAGAATAGACAAAGCATCCTTGGCAAGAAGAGTGAAGCAGGAGGCATCACAATACCAGACCTTAAACTATACTACAAATCTATAGTAACAAAAATGGCATAATACTGGCACCAAAATAGAAATGTAGACCAATGGTACAGTATAGAAGACACAGAGACAAACCCTCTTAAATGTAGTTATCTTATGCTAGACAAAGGTGCCAAACATGTACACTGTTCAACAAATGGTGCTGGGAAAACTGGAAACCCATAAGCAGCAAAATGAAACTAAACACCTACCTCTCATCTTCACAATATTCAACTCAAAGTGAATCAAGGACCTGGGAATTAGACCAGAGGCCCTACACCTAATAGAAGAAAAAGTAGGCTTAAATCTTCATCATGTCAGATTAGGACTTTACTTTCTTATCCAGACTCCTATAGCACAAGTAGTAAAGTGAAAAATCGATAAAGGGGATGGATTTAAACTAAAAAGCTTCTTCTCAGCAAAGGAAATAATCAATGAAGTGAACAAATTTTTGCCACATGCACATCAGATAGAGCACTAATCTCCAGGACATATAAAGAACTCAAAATACTTAGCACCAAAAAACAAACAACCCAATCCATAAGTGGAGTAAGAAGCTGAACAGATACTTTTCAGAAGAAGATATACAATCGATCAACAGACATATGAAAAAAATGTTCAACATCTCTAGCAATTAGAGAAATACAAATCAAAACTACTCCAAGGTTTCATCTCATGCCAGTCAGAATGGCAATTATCAATAATACAAACAACAATAAATGTTGGCAAGGATGTGGGGGAAAAGGTACTCTCATACATTGCTGATGGGACTGCAAGTTGATACAACCAATCTAGAAAGGAGTATGGAGATTCCTTTCAAAACCTGGAATGGAACCACCATTTGACCCAGCCATCCCACTCCTGGGTCTATACCCAGAAGACTTAAAAAGAGAATACTACAGTGATGCAGCCACTTCAATATTTATAGCAGCTCAATTCACAATAGCTAAACTGTGGAACCAACAAAGATGCCCTTCAATATATGACTGGATAAAGAAACTGTAGTATATATACACAATGGAATATTACTCAGTAATAAAAAAGAATAAAATTATGGCATTTGCAGGTAAATGGATGAGTTGGAGAATATCATGCTAAACGAAGTAAGCCAATCCCCAAAAACCAAATGCCAAATATTCTCTCTGATAAGTCAATGCAATTCCATAATGGGGGAGAGGACACGGGAAGAATGCAGGAACTTTGGTCAAAGGGGAGGGAGGGGGAGGCAGCATGAAGGCCAGTAAAGATGGTGGAATGAGATGGACATCATAGCCCTAGCTTCATGCATGATGCAATGATGCATATATGATGTGATTCTACATCACGTACAACCAGAGAAATGAAAAGTTGTACTCCATCTGTGTACAGTGAATCAAAATACATTCTGCTATCATGTATACCATATACCTAAGTAGAATAAATAAATTTAAAAATATATAAATAAAAAATAGCCAAAACAAACAAGCAAACAAACAATAAACAAAAAACAGAGAGCCAAGAGATCCTGTAGTATAATTCCATCTGATTCTGAAGAACTGAGAACCAGGGTAGTCAACATAAATCCTAGTATGAGGACAGAAGACTAGTGTCTCAAGTGAAGTAGACAGGAGGAAAAAAAGATGTATTTTTCCTTTCAGTGCCTATTCAATTCTCAATGAGTTGCATGGTGCCCAACCTCTTTGGGGAGGATGATCTTCTTTATTTAGAGGGTTGTCCAAATTTAATACTAATCTCATCTATAATCACCTTTA
>PVHX01026393.1:0-20900 GCA_004024805.1 Geosciurus inauris
CCGCAGTGTTCTAAAGCTGAGGAATCTACCACTGAAGCGTCCTGGGCGCTTTTGGAGTTTGGATTTACAGTGATTCACTTGGATTTCCAAGTGTGCCCTGTCTTCCTGCTGTACTGCAGGGCGATGGCCCTCCTGGACACACAGGTAGGAGGCTGAGGCCGTGCAGGGCAGGGGAGGGGACTTCCCTTGTGGAGAATGGTTCAAGCCAGCATGGAGGTCACGCCAGACTGGGGTCAGCAGACTGGGGTCAGCAGCCCCTCTTGGGTGAGGAATTGGCCCAGGCTGTCTCTGCCTCCTTCTCCCCTTCTTGCTGAGGGGGTCAGGAAGAAAGATAACCTTCCTGGCTCTGCCATCAGAGAACTGGTTCCATTCAGACCATGGCTCTGTGGTCTCAGCTAAGTAGTTGAAACTCCTGAAGCCCCAACTCTATTAACAGGGACATGAATACCATCAAATACTGGCCCAGCGCCAGCTCTCAGCCCTTGCCCAAGGAACAGAAGGTGGTAATATTGTTGCTGCTGCTCTTATTTTCTCTGCCCTCCCCACCCCCCACATTCTGCCCTAGAGCTAAAGTGAGGGGGATTTTCACACTGGAGCACTCACGTTAACACTGGACCCTGTGAGCCTCCCAAGGCTGGGGCATCCTTTATCGTTTTACCTTTGGACACAATCACAGGAACTTGGCACCCACTCAGAAAAATGTGCCAGGTAGGGAAGAGATACAGGTAAAGCCAGCCTGCTCTTCGGGCTGGCACCCCAAGGTCAGGTCCATCCAACAGGAGAGTCAGATCTCAGGAAGAGCCCCAGGCCCAGACTGGGGCAGGAGTTGCAGTCAGGTATCCTACAGAAACTCCAAAATTAATTCACAAAATTCCATCTAGAGGTTACAGAAGTTGGGGGTCCTCCCTCCTGGGGGGCCCAGGGGGCTGCGAGCCACATCTGGGACCTCCATGGCTGCCCCCCCCCCAGTGATCACCCCTGGTGGCGGTGGTATTGGGTCTGCCACTCTCAACTGTGGGCAAACTGAGGTGGGGTGGAGCCTTCTTCATCGGTCCCCATGAGGGCCTAGCACACGGTAGGTTTCAGGTGAATGTTCCCTAGATGATCGAAGCAGTCAAAGAATCAATGAATAGAACATTGCTTTTTGGAAGGTAGTCAGAAATGATGGTTGCACCAGGCCCGTTGGCCCAATGGGTGAGTTGATTAGTTCATGAGTATCTCCAGGTGCCCCAGCGACGGGCAGGCCAGTGTGGGCCTCTCTCTGGGTCATGTTGGGGAACAGAACCCCTTGGAGGAGGGAGATTTCCAGCCATGAGGAAGGAGCCAAATGGAGCCCCACAGAAACTGGAGGAGCTCTTTTTGTCTGGCTGGGGATGCTACCACCATAAAAGGACTCCTCAGCTAGGCGCTGGGACTCCTGGGTCTGTTTTACCTAAGTACCCCACAAGCCAGGTGCCCAGGCCTGAGCTGCCGCCCCTGGGGAAGGGGAAGCTGCCTCTAACTCACACAGAGGGTCAGCTCCCAAGCTGTGCTCTCAGGAGAGTGCCACCTTCTAGTTTCACAAGGGCACCCACAGGGGAGGGAACGTCCTGGTCTGCAGATTTGGATCAGTAGCCAGATTTAAGGAAGGTAGGAGATGTAAGAAGTGAGGTGTGACCCTGTCTTCACAGTGTGTTCCAGGTAACCTGAGCTCCAGCTTGGCGAGTCCTTCACAGGTGGGACACAAACAAAGGGTCCCCTGCTGGGAAACTGGGAGTTAAAATTTAACTGGTTTCACCTCTCAGAACCTTTCATGTTAATGCACAGCTGTGGCTTTCTTAAGAGGGCTCTGCTGTATGGCTCCCCCCAGGTATGTTTGACCCTAAAGCACTCCCTGCCCTCAAAGCCCCTCTGGTGACCCATGGATGCATGCTTTGGGTTGCAAGTGACAGAGATCCAACATGTGCAGCTGAGGTCCAAAGGGGAGGGCAGGGCCTCGACCTATGACCTCTGGACAGAAGGGGCAGATCAAGGCTGGACCCCAGGGCGCTCCAGAACCGAGGGCTTGGCAGCAGCGGGGCCCTCCTTCCCGCCTCTCCTGGGCTCCCTCTACCTGCCAGCTCTCCGGGCTCCTGCCGCCTGCCTTCTTCTCTCCTGTACTCTCTTCTCCGGAAGCCGGGCCAGATCCCCACTGCTCTCCTTCTCCAGGGAGTTCTGGGGAAGAATCCACGTGACCTGAGTCTTGTCCACATTCCAGTGGGTGGGGGTGGGGACTCTGGGATGGCATTTTCCATGAGACCTCAGGGACAGAAGACTTACGCAGAAGAGGTCTTCAGAAGAAGGCAGATGGGCCTAAAATGCGGGGTGTGGGTTTGGTGGGGGAAAGATGGGGGCTCAGGGACCCTGCGGGGAAGACAAACTAAAAGTCAGCCACTGTTTCTGAAAATATGGCTTGGGTTTAAAAAAAACAAACAACAACAAAACCCTTTTCCCTCTCCTGAATTTTTTTTTTTTTTGGTACTGGGGATTGAACTCAGGGGCACTCGACCACTGAGCCACATCCCCAGCCCTATTTTGTGTTTTATGTAGAGACAGGGTCTCACTGAGTTGCTTAGTGCCTTGCCATTGCTGAGGCTGGCTTTGAACTTGCGATTCTCCTGTCTCAGCCTCCCTAAGTGCTGGGATTACAGGCTTGAGCCACCGCGCCCGGCTCTGAATTTTGTATTCTATTTCAGTGAACATCATTTAAATTGAGTGTTTAAAAGGTCTCATCTCTTTGTCCTGTGATTTGAAGTTTTGACCAAGCCTTATTTTTGCATCTCGGTCTTAAAAACCAGCAGGGGACATGCTTATTAAAGGAATGAAAGAGAAGGTGACCGAAGAGGATAGAGGTTCAGAGGGGCAGGCCCAGCAGAAGCATCCCGCCTGCTGCCATTTGTCCCTCCCAGGTTTCCAGCTGAGTCATGGTATCTGGAACCGTCCAGAGTAGAGCCACGCACGTGGACACTTTCAGGTCCTAGAGGAACCCCCTTTGCTTCCACGGGGAGCAGATGACCCCCACCCTTGGAAGGTGGCCCCTCTTGGCTTCTTACCATACCAGTCATGCTGCCCGGCTGGGATGGCATGTCTACCTGTGTTCTCTTTAGATGACAGGAAGCCGCCTCACTCTGCTGCCACATATCCTCGAAGCCTGACCCCGTGCCTGGCGTGTGGTGGTGCTCCACTGGGTGACAAAGCCATAACCTCAGATGTCATGGTCACTGGCCGATTTCTCTCTCTTCTTTCTCAGAGGACTTCATCAACTCTGAATCCAAGATCCACACAACCACCTGGGAGCGGTCAGAATACAAAAGCGAAGCAGGAGGCCTCACCCGGAAGCCCTGACCACAGGGACTTGTCCAGGTAGGGAGCCCGCCTTGGAGGGTGACACAGCCGAGGCATGGCCGGCTCTGCCTGCTCCAGCGTTCGCTTTGCTCCGTTTGCTTTGGGAAATTTACCTTCACACCTGCGAGAGGTCCCCATGGTGAGGCTGTGGCTCCTAGACCTCCCTGCGCTGGCCATGCTGCAGTGATTAGAAAAGCAATGGTTTTTCTGCCCACAGGTGAACATAGTAATCCTACACCTCCTCTCCGGCAACACTCTAGGTTGTATAGCTCTATGGTCAGACTTGAAAATGGGAAAGATCAATGCTTCCTCCCAAGAGGACTATCAGAGAGTTCTAGGGTGGAGGCATTGTAGGCACCAGGCCATGAAACAGGGGGTTCAGAGAGCAACTCCTAAAGCCACCCAGGGAGGTGGGGAGACGAATTCCAGAAGTCCACGAGGCCACCCTGTGTCAGTGGGACATGGCCAGTGCAGGCACGGGTCATTGGTCCACAGCCCGGCCCTGGTCTCCCTGCTGTGGCTCCCTCATGGATCTCTCCCCACGTCGTGTTCTGTACCTATAGTTTTGGGGGGTATTCACAAGCCCAGGACCAGCAGACACGACCATTCAGTCCCCAGCATGTCACAGGCCAGAAACACTGAAGCTAATTAGTAACTACTTGTGGGTTCAACTCCCATGCAAGAATAACCCTCTGGAACAATTGAAGTTGAACTTCCAGGACTCCATCATTATAGCCCTGAGGGAACCAATGAACAGGAGCTCCATGAAACAAAATGCAGGAATGGAGCGGTCAGCCCGCTGTCACAGGCCTTAGAGCTGGAGGTGGCAACGTGCTTTGTAACAGCTCTTCAAACCCTGAAAGCTGGGACGAGGCTGGGGCTCAGTGGCAGAGCGCTTGCCTTGCACGTGTGAGGCACTGGGTTCGATCCTCGGCACCACAGGGAAATAAATAAAATAAAGACGCTGTGTCCATGTATAACTAAAGAACAAAACAAAACCCCTGAAGACGCAGGTGACATTGCTTGCTTTGGGGACATAAGAGTGACCCCTGGTGGCAGGAATTGCCACCCTGGGGCTATTACTTTCTGGGTGGCTTGGGCTCTGTGGTTTCCGCGGGAAATCCTTGGAACCTCTCAGCATCAGCCTTAGATTCCTTTAGGAAACGATCAGTGCGGCGGCATGTTCTTCTTTGTTGAGGGGCTCAGAATGGTGCCTTGAACAGCAGGCACCTTTGACCCCTGGCCTCTGCCAACAGGGGTGCCTCCTTGCCTCTCCAAATCCTGACGGCTGTTATTAGGACATAGGATTTTATTGGTACTGGAGATTGAACCCAGGGCACTTTTCCACTGAGCTATTCCCCCATCCCTTTTTATTTATTTTGAGAAAGGGTCTTGCTACGTTGCTGAGGCTGGCCTTGAACTTGTGATCCTCCTGCCTCAGCCTTCCAAATTGTTGGAATTATAAGTGTGCGTTGCTGTATCTGGCTAGGACAAAGATTTTAATGTTCAATTCTAATCAGACCTTTCAATTGGCTACGAGGACACGAAACCAGTGAATGAATTTATCTTTTCTGGAATCCCACGCAAGGGAAGCCAGTGCTGGCTGAGACCTGAGGTCCAGCTCTCCCTCCCCATCTTTTCTGTTCACAGTGGAAAACAGGATTGCAGGGCCTGGGGTGGAGCTCAGTGGTAGAGGGCTTACCTGGAGGGTGCCAGGCCCTGCGTACTGCAAAACAAAACCAGGGTTGTTCTTGATAAACATCCGCATGTCCATTGCAGCAGCTGGCTCCCTCCTTTCTAGGAGCTGACCATGAGTCCATCCCATGTGGAGTCAGGGTGCCTGAGGAAGAAAGGTGGGCACCAGCTTCTGAGTCACAGGAGCCTTGGCCACCAGAGGGATAGCCATTGTAATTAATGCTCATTTTGCCCATGTGTGACAGACGCTATTTCCAGTGCTCTGTGTACAAAATTAGTTTGCTTTCTGTGAACCAGTTCCATTCTGATGCTGCTTTGCTCAGACAGGCTGGTGAGAGCACCCAGGGTTGGGACACCTCTCCATTGAAGCCTGGTGTATTGGGGCCTCATGGAAAAGGGGCCACCATCAATGAGATGCCTGTTGGTCTGACCACACTGTCCCCAGCCCCTAAGGCTGTGCTGCTTCCCTGCCACACCTGATACACAGTCATCTTTGTTGAGCTGGGAACCCATGGCGATCCCCTTGGGGCTGTTCCCTCCCTGCCCATCCTCCTCTGCACCTGGGAACACCGTCAGGAGGCCAGGGAAGGACCCTCAATCATTCCGGCTATCCAGGGCCCTTTCTTTTCTCTCTCTTCCTCAAACGCATTGGCCGCCTCATGATGTTGGCCTTATCAAACAACCAGTGTTGACTCTTCACAGGACATAGGTTTAGATAGAAGGTGGGAAAAACCACTGACCTCAAACTGTTTCCTATGCCTAATAACACTAGAGATGGAGAACACAGACGGGCCTGTGGTGGCTTCCTGCTGCTGGTGGAGGCAAGGAAAGAATACAGCCAACCTTCCATACCCTTGGCCTCTGCACTGTGGATTTAACCAACTATGGGTCAAAAATATTTGGGGAGGCTGGGATTGTAGCTCAGTGGTAGAGCACTTGCCTTGCATGCGTGAGGGCCTGGGTTCGATCCTCAGCACCATATACAAAGCAATAAAATAAAGACATGTGTCCATCTACAACTAAAAAAAATATTTAAAAAAATATTTGGGAAAAATCTGCACTTGTACTGAACATTTACCATATTAGGTATTATGAGTAGTCTGGAGATGACTGCAAGTGTTGAGGAGGATGTACGTGTCAATGCGTGTAATGGAATTGGGCTTCACTGGAGTTTGGTGTCTGAGGGGTTCTGGGACCAACCCCAAGCAGACACAGAGGGACAACTGTGCAGAGAGAGAGGCACATGTTGGTGTTTCCAAGGATTGTCTCTCTGCCCATCTCCACTCTACAATTGAGGAAACAGGTTTGGACCATCACATGATCTGTCTTAGCAGCAGGAAGTCCATTGCTTGGCCCTGAGGATTCTCCCTCCCTTTGAATGATACCAGAACTCAGGGTTTACACATCCTAAAGGGGCTAAATTGTCCAAACAGAGGGAGCGTGGGGTCCCTTCAGCTCAACTGCCTTGCTTCCTGGTTGCCACATGGTGTCGCTGTTGTGACTTGGCCCCGCACAGTCCAAACCCGGCAAATGCTGGGGATGCCTCTTGGTCATCTCTGACCAACCTTGCATTTTTGAGAGAGGATGATCCTGTCCTCCCAGGTGAAGCTTAGCCCCAGGTAGCACTTCATACTGCTCAGCACTGACCCCTATGCACAGCCACCTGGGTACCTGTGTCTAGAGAACTTCTAGACCTGCTGGATCCTCGAAGCCTTCCTTCTCTGGGGACCAGCAACCAGGGACAGGGCAGCCCTTTTCTTTAAACTTGCAAAACACAAGGTGCCCCATAACAGAACTATTAGCGTGCATCGCAGGAAATTGCTGTTTCTGTAGGTGAAAAAATTTTGGATATCTGCCATTTCCTGTGTTCCAACATCACACATGCTTATCTTTCCAAGGAAGGCTCCAGGCCAACTTGAAAGATGACTAGGTTTTTTTCCAGGGATGACGTGAGGTGATCCCCGAGGAATTTCTGGCACCTATGTCACTAAGAGTGGACACTCACCTGCCTAGAGCCTCAACTATTATCCAGTGGTTCTCAAACTTGAATAGGTATCAGGATCACCTGCAAGGCTAGTAAAAATTAAAATTGCTGGGCTTCTCCTGCAGGGAGTCTGATCTGAGGAGGTCTAGGGCAAGGTCTGAGAATCAGTATTCCTAACAGATTCAAAAATGTTATGGCTTTAATGTGAGGTGTCCCCCAAAAGCTCATGTAGAGACTATAAGAAGGTTTAGAGGAAAAATGATTGGGTTATGAGAGCCTAAACCCAATCAGTGAGTTAACGCCTTGATAGGGATTAACTGAGTGGTAACTGATGGCGAGTGGGGTGTGGCTGGAGGAGGTGGGGCATTGGGGGCGTGCCTGTGGGGTATATATTTGGTATCTGGTGAGTGGAGTCTCGCTCTGCTTGCTGATCGTTCTGTGAGCTGCTTCCCTCCACTCTTCCACCATGATGTCCTGCCTCACCTTGAACCCTGGGGAATGGAGCCCGCTGTCTATGGTCTGAGACCTCTAAAACCGTGAGCCCCCAAATAAACTTTTCCTCCTTAAAATCATTCTGGTCGGGTCTTTTAGTCACAGCAGTGATAAAGCTGCCTAAAACACCAGGTGACGGTGGTGCTGCGGGTCCAGGCTGTGCTCTGAAGACCGAACCACGTGCCACACCCCAGCGTGTTGCCGGTGCTTGGTGCTGTTGGGGTTCAGAAGAGCAGACTTTTCCAGATGTGGGGGAACTTGAGCCTAAGGGGCACCTTACTGAGGCCATTCTAGGCAGAGGCAGAATTCCTGAGTCAGAACTCTGGAGGCGGAGCAGGAAGTGAGCAGACTGAGCGTGGCTACAGCTAAAGCCAGCCTGCAGGAGGGCCGGGGGAGGACATGGAGGTCGCAAGGTGGGGTTTTATCTTGCAGGTACCAGGCAGTCAGGGAAGTGCTCTGTGACTGGTTTTTTAAACCAGGGCTTAGGCATGCATGGGAAGGGTTCAGAAGATGAGGCGCCCAGGAGAGTGGAAGCTGGAAGGGCAGTCAGGGATGTCCTGTGGTGGTGGCTTGAACACAACCCCAAGGTAAAATTTAGGGCACCTGTTTACTTGGGTGTGGCCAGAAGGTTGGAGTTGAAGATGATGCTAAGGCTTTGGACCAAGGTCCCAGAAGAAAGACCCACACTGGAAACTGGGAAACTGTATTCCACCCTGGAGAGCCGCGATGGGGAAACAGGAGCTTAGGTGTGTTGAAGGAAAGACTGAACTTGCCTGCGGGGACATTGTTGATGGGCCTTTATTAAAGCAGGCCCCTGGCGATGGGGGGAGTGAGTTTAATGGGGTGACAGTGGCCCCAAATCCTAACAGATCCTCAAGGCAGTTTCAAACACTTATGCAAGTTATTCAGCCAGGTCAGCCTCTTCCAATACCCATCTTTTTGTGCCTTTATGCTGTATAAAGGATTGTAGAAGCAGATCAGTGTTGGGGTGGACCACAGTACATGGAACCACGTGGGCGCGTCTCCCCTGACCCCGGATGGTGGGATCCACCTGGGTGTTGGTTAATAGTCATCTCCTAGGCCCCAGCTGGTCCTGAAGCAGCGTGCTCATTGGAGTAATTTGTTTCTAGCAGGTGATTCTTGTGAGCAGGGAAGTTTGTGAAATGGTGAGCTCTTGCCAGGTCCACCTGAGTTACTTAAGTTAATCCAATTCTTGGCTTTTTCAGAAGACAAACTCCTCTTTAGAGTAAAAAGCCCTTGGTGTTTGGGGAGTAACAGTTTGGAAAAGTAGACACCATGGCTTGAAAAGTGAAATAACTGGTCTCAAATGAAAGGCAAGAGTGTCCTGTCCCTCCCCACCCACCCCTATCATTAGTGGAAAATGTCTGCCACGTGCACACTGGGCCAGGGCTAAGGACATCCCACCCAGCAGCTCTGTGTGGGTGCACGCAGAGGACCTGAGGGCCCAGAGGAGGAAACGAAGGCCAGAAAGGTGAAGGAAGTTGCCCTAGGCCACACAGACATAACAGGCAGGGGGGCTACCAGACTCCAGCTTGGTCTGATGCCACCAAAACCCAGACTTACAACCACATGCTGGCTTGTAGAAGTCTGAAAGTATCTGTGCTGCGGTCTTCATAATTAAGAAAGTAAACCTCAGTCAATCCTTAAATTTTAATTTCCCTGTAAACAAATTCAGTTCTTAGAGATAAGTAAAACTCGGGAAGGTCCAATCTGATGGAGCAGGAGCGGGGACTAGCTCCCAGCGACACAGCCTGGGTGGCCGCGCCCTGTTCTTCCAAGATGTTGTGAAGGCCCAGACCTGCTGCTTGCTCTGCCAGGCCAGGGAGTGTCGGGCGGAGCCTGTCCTGTTCTTGTCCTGCTGCTAACTCGTTATTTACCTCTGGCCCGAAGTAAAATCAGAGGAGAGTGGCCAAGGGGGAAGGAGTGAGCCCTGACTTCTGACACTGGCTGGAAGGGACACCTGGGCTGAAGTAGGTGGTGTCTGCTGCTTCCTGCTGCTCAGGTTTCAATAGGTGTTTTTAAGCTTTCAATTGAGAAGAGGGATGTTTTTCTGTCATGAGATAATACCCATTTACTATAAATGCTTGGAACTGAGGAAGAAATGGGCAAAAGTCACCAAGGCCCCCACCCCTGTTGACAACTGCTCTTAAAATACTATTGGGTTTCCTTCACACTTTTCCCGGTTTGTTTTCTAATTCTTTTCTCGAGTGTGGGATAGCTATTTTCTAAATATATACCTTTGTTGTTTCAGTTAACTTTTGTGTCACTGTGACCAAAATACCCAAGAACAACAACTTAGAGACAATTTATTTGGGACGCTAAGGTCTTAGATCTAGATGGCCGACTCCTTTGCTCTGAGCCCAAGGTGAGCCATGGTGGAAGGGCCCGCAGAGGAAAGCTGCTCAGCTCACGGCAGGGTCTGGAAGCAGAGAGAAAGAGAGAAGAGAGAAGGGGACACCCCCAGTGACCCACCTCCTCCAGCCAGGCCCCACCTGCCTACAGCTACCACCCCAGTCAGTCCATTCAAACTGGGATGGACTAATCAGGTTACAGCTCTTGCAATCCAATCATTGTAGCTCTGAATATTCCTGCATTGACACAGGAGCTTTGGGGGGTGCTTCATATCCAGACCATATCATATATATATTTATACATATTATATAAGTATATAAATATATAAATATATAAAATAATTAGCTATTCTAAGAGCAATTTTAGGTTTGCAGAAAAATTAAGCAGATCATATGGTGAGTTTTCATGTACCACTCCTTCATACATGTCTTCTGTAATCAACATCATACACTAACATGGTACATTTGTTACAGTCCCTGAATCAATATCAATCCCTTATGCTGTGTCTGTCCTTGACATCAGGATCACGGTGCCATTCAGGCTCTGGGTTTGGCTGATGCATAGTGTCTTCCAACACAAGATCCTAGAGAATAGCTTCATTGCTTTAAACATCCTTTGCTCTACCTTTTCCTCTCTCCCCCTTCATCCCCCTGACTCTGATCATCACTGATTCTCTTCTACCTTTTTAAAAGCTGTCTCTATAGTTTCTTTTTCTATTATTTTAAAAAGTCAGTATGAAATGCATTCTGTAAGGCATCTAAATCTGAGAGCCTGGTGAGGGTCTGCATACCTATGTGCCTCTGTATTCATACCCAAATCTAGCTTATTTCCATCACCCTAGAGTGTTCTCTTAGGCTTCTTCCTGATCTCCCTGCCCAAGAGAATAACCATTCTGACATCTGTCACCATTGATTAGTTTTGCAAATTCTTGAATTTCACCCAAATGGGATTAAACAGTGTGTTTTGTTTAGTAACTGGTTTCTTGTATATGTTGCTACTTGTTGATTTTTTAATATTTTTTACTGTGGCAAAAATGTAGAACATGAAATTTACTACTGCCTTAACCATTCCTAAGTGTGCAACTTGGTGGTGGTAAGTATGTTCACATTCTTGTGCAACCAATGTCTCTAGTTTTGAAGGCATTAATTTTAGACCTTTTTAAATGCAGGGGTTTCAGTGTTCCGTGTGCCTCTCAAGTCCATTTTAGCTGTGGTCCATGAATTTTAGTATTTGTGTTTTCATTTTCATTCAATTCAAATACTTTCTGATTTTCCTTTGACTCCTTTAGAATTATGTTATTTAGTTTCCAAATAGTTGGAGATTTTCTAGATATTTTTGTTTTTCATTTCTAATTTAACTCCATCATAGCCAGATAAAATACATTGGATAGTTTGAATTATCTTAATCTTTTTTTTCTTTTTCTTTTTGGTACTGGAGATTGAACTCAGGGTCACTCGACCACTGAGCCACATCCACAGCCCTATCTTGTGTTTTATGTAGAGACAGGGTCTCACTGAGTTGCTTAGCTCCTCACCGTTGCTGAGACTGGCTTTGAACTCTCGATTCTCCTGTTTCAGCCTCCCTAAGTGCTGGGATTACAGGCATACACCACCAGGCCTGGCTAAACACCTACTAAATAATAAGGGGAAAAAAAGACTATCTGATAGTTATCATTTCCTAGTGTTTTTTTTTTTTTTTTAAATATATTTTTTAGTTGTAGATGGACACAATATCTTTATTTTATTTATTTTTATGTGGTGCTGAGGATCGAACCCAGTGCTTCACGCATGCGAGGCAAGCGCTCTACCGCTGAGCTACAATCCCAGCCCCCTAGTGTTTATTTTTTTGTGTAGGTCCTGGTCACCTGGTCTTTTCCAAAACTTGAAGAACTTTAACATTTCTTGAAATGTAGGTCTATTGGTGTTAATTCTTTAAGCACTTGTGTGTCTGAAAAACATTTATTTCACCTGAATTTAGAAGATATTTTCTTTTTTTTTTTTTTTTTTTTTAGTACCGGGGATTGAACTCAGGGGTACTCGACCACTGAGGCACATCCCCAGCCCTATTTTGTATTTTATGTAGAGACAGGGTCTCACTGAGTTGCTTAGCACCTCGCCATTGCTGAGGCTGGCTTTGAACTCACAATTCTCCTGTCTCAGCCTCCCAAAGTGCTGGGATTACAGGTGTGCACCACTGCACCTAGCTAAAAAGATACTTTCTCTGAGCAAAGAATCCTGGGTATACAGCTCTTTTTCTTTCAGAACTTTAATGATACCACCCCACTGTACTTCAACTTGCATTATTTTCAATAACATATTTGATGCCATCTTACTTTTGTTCTTATTTTTCCCCCTAGCTATTTCTAATATTTCCTTTTTTCCTGATTTTTATCAATTTGGTTACCATATGCCTTGGTGCAGATTGTTCCCTGCTTCTTGTGCATGGAGTTAGTTGAGACTCTTGAGTATGAAGATTTCTACTTTACATTGTATTTGGAAACTTTTCAAATATTTCTTCTAATATTTTCTTTATTTACCCTCTTTTTGGGGACTCCAATTACACATGTGTTCAGCTCCTGGAAGCTGTCCCACAGCTTGGTGACACCCTGATCATTTCTATTGATGCCTTTCTATCGCTATGTTTCAAGTTCACTGAGCTTTTTCTCTGTAGTGGCTAATGCATCGTTATTCTAACACAGCGTGTTTTTCACTTTAGACATTGTAGTTTCATTTCCAGAAGTTTGACTGGGGTCCTTTTATATCTCCATATCTGTGTTTAACAGGTTCAATCTTTCCTCAAGCCCCCTGGACATACAGAATGCAGTTATGATTTTTTTTTTTTTACTTTTAAGGTGCTAGGACCTTGCTTCTGCTAGGCCAGTGCTCTACCACTGAGTGATATCCTCAGCCCTGTAATACTTTTTAAAAATGTCCTTGTGTGCTAATTCTACCATGAAATTTCTGGGTCAATTTTGATGACTTGATGGTTCTCCTAGTTGTAGATCATATTTCCCTGCTGCTTTGCATGCCAGACATTGTGGACTTTAAGTTTGTAGGGTCTGGATATTTTTGTATTCCTAAAAATATTCTTGAACTTTGCTCTGGGATGCAGTTATTTAGAACAGCTTAATCCTTTGAGGTCTTGCTTTGGTAGGTGGGACCAGAGCAGTGTGTGGGTGAGGGATGTTTTTCCCCACGACTGAGGCAAGAGCTTTCTTAGAACTTTAACAGAAACCCCATGAAATTGGAGTTTCTGCTCGGGTTGGTGGGAACAGGAGCTATTCCCAGATCTACAGCTGTGGGGATTGTTTTCTCTAAACCTTTCACTGGTCTGTACCTTGTCTCTGATGGTCTCAGCACATGTTGATAGGTACCTTGTCCTTCTCTGGAGTTCCCACACCTTTCTCCTCTGGGGCTCTGCTTTGGCGCTTCTAGCTGTCTTGCCCTCCCCAGACACCAGGCCCCAGCTCCTCAAGTTAGGGAGACTGTCAACCTGGCCTGGTCCCAAGCTGCCCACTGCACTTCTCCAGGCCTCAGGCTGGACAAAGGCAGAGCTGCCTTGCTGCTTGCTTCTCCAGGGATCACCACTCTTTTCTCTTGTGTCCTCTTTAGTAGTCCCCCAGCCGGCCCCGTGGTTCCAACCCCTCTTGTAACAACTCCTGTGATGTTCTCCAACCTCAGCTCTCTGAGAATATTGAAGCTGCAACACCGATACTTTCTTGGGTTTAAATGGAAATGCAGCAAAACACCTGGTCCTTGTTTTGGACGAGGTAGGGAGGCTGTATAGAAAAAGAGAATAAGAACCTTTCGTGGGCAGATTTCTTCTTTTCTAGAGCTGCTCCTACCCTGGCCACTGGTGGTCTCCTGTGTTCTTTCATGGCCTCAGATGCCAGCTTTGACTGCAGTTAATCTCCTCAAGTTTGTCAAGGTAGCTATGCTAGTGCTAGGAAGGAGCCTGTGAAGGGCTTTTGTCTTTGACATTGAACCATCTTGGTTCCCAGTAACGGTGACTCATTGACTTTGTGCCCCTCATATAGGTCAGTGGGATTGCAGAGGGACAAATCTCAACAAAATGGCCTGGAGACTGGGGTGTAGCCTAAAAAGAAACCCTTATTCACATTTTTGAGCTCAGTACACATGAGCTCAGTCTTGGATAAGTGACAATGGTGACATCTTATTGTTTCAGAGGATTTGAAGAGTCCTCTAAAGATATTCAATCATCAAGGGACGATTCTGTCATGTTCCCTGGTTGGTACTGCATTTACTATGGCAAAAAAATATTATTTTACTTTACATTAGAAGTCTTATCAAGAAGGAATATAACAAAAATACTTTTATCACTATTGTTTCAAATGCCCTGGTGGTGTCAAAATAAAATAAAATGTCACCAGAATCCAACTGTATAAGCAAAATTGTCATTTGTACTTTTCCACAAATAAGCAGTGGGGATTTAACTTAAAATTATGGAAATATTCATATTTAGGTAAGCACTGCACAAAATTTCTTGATTTGGGCTTATTAAAGTCTTATTATGAATAAAAGTGGAATAATTATTGTGATAGTTAATTTTATGTTTATTTGGTCATTAAGGAAAGTCAATCTAGGACATTTGAAGGGATGGTAGATGGAGAAACATGGAGCTCGTTCTGGCTGTGGAGAGCTCTTAGGTACAAATATCCAGCCTCTTCCAGCACCCAGTCTGGGATTCACAAATTGGGTCATTCTTCTGCGATTTAGGACCCCATGGGAGAGTTGCTGAGAAAATTGGTTAGAAAAGCAGCTTTTGAATTTTCTTTGTCTCCATCTCCTGTACTAACCTGGACAATGGATTCTTGTGAGTTGAATAACACCTTGACCTGAGTCATATAGAGTATAGGATGAATGGTAAGAGTACTTTTGGACTTAATCTACCACACACACACACACCATTTGCCCCAATGATTCTGTAGACTCTCCAAATACTTTCCTTTCATCTCTCTACTTTGTTTTTTCCATCCTAGAATGTGCAAGGGAAGATAAAACAGGATTAAAAATGTAAAGCCAAATCTGGCCGTGCTGCCTGCGTCTTAGAGCTCTCGGGCGCCTGTCCAGAGACAGTCTGGACAAATTAGGGCAGTGTGTGGACTGGACCTAATCAGCGAGGATTGGAAACATTCCAAGGAGGTGCCTTGTGCATGAAATACCATGCATGTCACCGTTGTTAGAGCGTGGAAAATCTCTCCTGGGGGCAAGGGAATTCGGTCCCTGCCCTGATCACTTGAAATAAAATTTTTTTTCCCCAAAGTCTCTAGAATAGGTGATAACATCTCATAGTACAGGTGTTGATTGAAGTGAGAGGTAATCATGAGTGTACACCTGTTGGCTAAAAGAGGTATTCCTTCATTTCTTGATTCGTTTCATCTTTCACTCATTTGTTCAGAGTATGTACCAGTGCTAGACGAGATGAGCTGTGTGAGCTCCAGGAGGTCACACTCAGGAGGAAAAGAAATTAATAAACAACCAACTTAGAGACCACCCATCTGCAGATGTAGCTCAGTGGTAGAGCTTGCTTAGTGTGTTAGTCAGCTTTTTCGCTGCTGTGGCTGAAGGACCCAACCAGAACAACTGTAGAGGAGGAGAGGTTTATTTAGGAGCTCACAGTTTCAGAGGTCTCAATCCATACACAGCAGGCTCCATTCTTCAGGGCTCCAGGTGAGGCAGGATATTATGGCGGAAGACTGGCAGAGGGAAGCAGCTCACATGGTGATCAGAAAGCAGAGAGACTCCACTTGTGAGATACAAATATGTACCCCAAAGCCACACCCACCACTTCAGTTACCACTCAGTTAATCCTTATAGGGGGATTAATTCACTGATTGGGTTAAAAGTCTTATAACCTAATCATTTCTCCTCTGAACTTTCCTGCATCATCTCACATGTGAACCTTTGGGGGACACCTCACATCCAATCCATAACACCTAGCATGGGAGAGGCCTTGGGTTCCATCTCCCACAAAAAGAAAACAAAGAAGAGAGAGGGTGTGCAGACAGGCCATAGGGAGAACAGAGAAGGGGGCATGAGCAGCCCTGGGCGGAGGTGAGGGTCTTGCAGAGGGGGGGTTTGAGAACTTGCTGAGTACATGGGAGAGCAGTTCCCTGGTGTGCAGGCAGGTTCTGTGCAGCTGAGATGAGGCCAGGTCAGGGTTGCTTTCTAGAGTTTTTGAAAACAGCCTTCTAGTCCCCTAAAGGGCCATCTGTAATGTTCTTACACATTCTTTTGATTTAAGGCTGTTTTCCATAATGTGTTCCAAGGCACCTCAATCCTGCTAAATACTCCGCCAGAAACGGGGAGGTGGTTTCTGAGGAGCCCTAAGTGTGGGGAGGCAGTGTGGATTCATCTTTCTTGTTCTTGACCCAGTGCACAGTAGTGGTGCAAAGGCTGAGAAGTCCTGCAATAGACACACTGTGACATGCTTCCCCTAGTGCTCCCCGTGTTATCTGAATGCAGGGGGCCTCTTTCTTGCACCTGTAACAATCATGAGAAGTGCCAAATCTAGTTCAAATAAAAAGTATAAAAAATGGAGGGCTTCTCCTACGTAGCAGCTGTTAGTGGGTAGTCATTGATCTAGAGTGATCTATCATCATTGGGCCCATCACTTATCAAGTTCTTGAGACTCTCAGGCAGTCTAAGATCAGTGGATGGGTGGGGGGAGGACTGGGGAGTGGGCACATTGTAAGGTATAGAATCATGATTATTTACCACCATGCAGCACCTTAGTTACCAGACTTGGGATCAACAGAGAGCAAGAAAAAAGACAATGACTTGATTGGGTGGTTGACTGAGTCTTCATAGTCTCTGTGACGATCCACACAGTCCCCAAATAAACAGGCTACACTCTGATTTCATGATGGCAGGGCCTAAGGACATCCTGGAGGTAGTGTCCTCTCTTTGGACAGGATCTTTGGCCTTCCACCTGATAAAAGGTCATACACACGACAAGGCCAATTCAGATTCTGACCATCCTGCAATGTGGGGGCAGATGAAACACTTGAGTCGTGGTGGGGTTCAGATAATAAATCACGCCCTTCCCAGCAGATTCCATATGAATTGTAAACTAGGTGCTAGAGTCAAAGACAAGAAACTCAGTGGTAAAGAGAACTCAGTGGTAAAGCACCTGCCTAGCATGCATGAGGCCCTGAGTTCAATCTGCATCACCACATAAAAAAAATTTTAAAAAGTGATATTTAAAAAAAAACAAACTCGCATGATCTGTGGCAGGCTGGGGACGACACAGCAGAGATGGATTTGCATTATTGCCGCTGAGCTAACCTTTCCTGTCTAGGACTGTGGAGGTGCCAGGAAGGACAGGGAGCTGGCCTGGCCTACTTGTCTGTCACAAGGCAGACAGTGGCACTGTGGGCAGACTCTGAGCACCTCAGCCCCACCCACGGGGAACCTGGACCCATAGGTGCTGTCCTCATTTCACCACTCAAAGTCTCGCTGCCTCCTTGGGGTGGCTGTCACTGGGCAGAAGCATCCTATTTTGCTGAGACCCGGGAAATGTCCCTAATTTGACGCCAAGGCAGGAATGCAACCCCCCTTCTCCTCCCCAGCCACCTGCACTGCTGGCGTGTGTCGGGTGGTCTAACTCAGCCAGCTATGCCTCTTTCCTTTTCCAGACGGTGAGTGGGAGGCATGACCATAGGGGTGCTGGCACCTGGGGAAAGCTCTCTCAATTTCTGTAGCGCTGGGATTGAACCCAGAGCTTCTCATGTGCTAGGAAAGCGCGCTAGCATTGAGATACATCTCCAGCTCATTTCGTTTTGTTTGGAGACAGGGTCTTGCTAGTTGCTCAGGCTGTTCTGGAACTTGTGATTCTCCTGCCTCAGCTTCTGGAGTAGCTGGCATTAGAGGCACACGCCACTTTACCCAGCAATCTTCTAATCTTTTGAATTAGAGCAATTTATAAAAATAAATCACTCCCAGAAACCTGTCCTGTGTAATTAGTAACAAATTACTTGCCATGTCTCCTTCACTCATTAGACCTGCCAGGGAGCACAGGGACTGTGGCTGAGGAGTGCTGGTTTTGCAGACGCATTTCAGAAAAAGTACTTTGCCTTTTCTGGGCCTCAGTTTCTCTCTCTCTCTCTGTCTCTCTTGATTGAACCTAGCAGTATTCGACCACCGAGCCACATTCCTAGTCTGTCTTTTTATTTTTTATTTGGAGACAGGGTTTTGCTAAGTTACTTAGGATCTTGCTAAGTTGCTGAGGCTGGCTTTGAACTTGTGATCCTCCTGCCTCAGCCTCCAGAGCCACTGGGATTATAGGTGTACCCCACCACTCCTCAGTTTCCTCATCTGAAAAATAAAAGGTTTGGACTAAGGTTCCTGAAATGCTATGGTTGTATGGAAGAAAAGAACTTTTCTAATCTTCAAGTGAAACAACCATGATTTGAGAGCTTTGCTGCATGTCCTTGATTTGGTTTCAGTTGTGTCTCTCTGTGCATCTTTTCATTCACTTCATTCAACAACATTTATGGAGTGTTTGTTTTGTGCCAGGCACCTTGGATACAATGTTGGGAAGAGACAAGGACGCAGCCTCCCATGAGGGAAATGGTCATTGACCAGGTTGATGGCTGCCGCGACTAGCACTGGGTAGGCCTGTGAAAGGAGATCTGATATGGGAGCCAAGGCCAGGGAGGCCACACTGAGAAGTGAGGACCGGTGCTGAGAGCTGAGGGGAGCAGGAGGGCTCCAGGTCTCAGGCAGATGCAGGGCTGGTAGGCTCTGGGCTCCAGGAGATGTGGGCCAGGGAAGACCAGGGAGGCTGTGCCACAGCTGATAGCAAAGCCAAGCCCCCAGCTTTTCACAGGGGACACAGGAGCAGACTTTCTCTTCTAAGCCAGTGTTCTGGCTGCAGACTGGAGAACAGAATGAAAGGGGCCAGAGTGGATGGAAGAAGGGGCAGCGTACCTGTCCAGGTAAGAGGCTGGTGTTGGCAGCAAGTACAGGCATGGGCTCTGAAGCCAGGCAGCCCTGAGGCCTTGGTGCTGTTTTGATCAGCAGCTCCTGGCCTCCGGTCCAGTTTTGGACCTCCCTGGCAGATTTCTTCATGTGTGCTACGGGGATCTCCCCTCCGCAAGGCCACTGTGCAGATTCAATGTGATCATAACTGCTTACCAGGGGCTCTGCCTTAGTAAGTGCTTAGTTTGTAGCAATTCTCCACCTTAAAGATTTTTGCCTCCATTTGCTGGTCTCCTTAAAGTCCAGGGTGCAGGGACATTTGTTTTCCACAGCCAGCCAACTTCTCTCTAAACAGCATTCAGGAGCCCACCTGCAGATGGTGGTCTTCGCCTGGGCAGTTGGGGAGGGCCTTCTCTGTGTCCCCATCATCTGCTCAGCAGATTGTGCCCCACCCTTCATGAGGGCCCTAGGAGCAAGGATCTGCACTGGGAGGCTACGGTTTTTGTTCCTTCCCTGACCTTGACCTTGACACTGACACCAAAGCTGAAAGACTTCCTTTGAGCTTGCCAGCTGCCCAGCCAGGGAAGAGCACCCCCCTGGATTCTGAGCACCGCCTTATCACACACATTTTGACTCAATCTTGAAGCATAAAAGGTCGTTATGTAAGCTTAATTAATGCAGAGTTCTCAACAGACCAGTTCTTAGAATTTTTCCTGCCCTTAGGCAAATCTGTTCCTGGTGAGTGGCTTTAATCTGGCTTTTGAAATTGCTTCTGATGGGTAATCAAAGCGATTGCTGGGGCTCAATTTATGGTAAATAAACCAATGTCTGGGTTGTATTTTGGGGGCAGTTGCTGGATGTCCCGTACTCAGAGGAAATTTGTTTGCTCTCTGATAAGAACACTCAAGTTGGCAAGATGCCAAAATAGAGTGAACTTTTATCATCTTGTCCCAGGTAGTAGTGACTTCAGTCAGCCTGAAGGGAAACTCTGTATCCTTCCTAAGTGAGCAGTTCCTGCCAGAGGCTTGGGCACGGAAGTGGCTTTATTTTATTTTCAGTGTGATAGTCATTTCTGAGATTTTCTGGTACCATCCCCAAAGTCTGGATTACTTTGTTCCTGTGGTGGATGTGTACTTGGGCACAGATAATTCTGCCTAGGATGGTGAAGAAAGGTAATTCTGTTTCCCCTGAGATTAGGGACGGGTAGAGATTAGGGAGGAGCAGGGACAGAGGAAGAGAAAGAAACATGCCCATTTTTAAAAATGTTGCCATGGCAGAGCAGCAAGGGTTATATTCAAAGCATAAAGTGGACCACTGTTACAATAATGAGGGCTGGAAGTGTTCCAGGCTCCTTGAGCAGGCTGACATAAATAGGACACCAAGCCAAGTGTGGGGGCACACATCTGTAATTCTAGCTACTAGGGAGGCTGAGGCAGGAGGATGGCAAGTTCCAGGCCAGCCTGGGCAATTTAGGAAGACCTAGTCTCAATAAATAAATAAAATAAGCCGGGCGCGGTGGCTCAAGCCTGTAATCCCAGCACTTAGGGAGGCTGAGACAGGAGAATCGCGAGTTCAAAGCCAGCCTCAGCAACGGCGAGGCGCTAAGCAAGCAACTCAGTGAGACCCTGTCTCTACATAAAACACAAAAAATAGGGCTGGGGATGTGGCTCAGTGGTCGAGTACCCCTGAGTTCAATCCCTAGTACCAAAAAAAAAAAATAGGTTTGGGGGGTTATAGATCAGAGTCAGAACATGCCAAGATTCCTTCCCCACTACTACGAGAAAGAAAAATTAAAAAAAAAAAAAAAAGAGCACTCAATCTTATAGCCTACTAAACTGTTTGACCTTAGTGGCTGGGACGTGCTGAAATAAGATATAAAGTAGTCATTAAAAGGAGGCCCCGGTGGCTGGGGTTATGGCGCAGTGGTAGCGTGCTCGCCTAACACGCGTGAGGCACTGGGTTCGATCCTCAGCACCACATAAAAATAAAATAAAGATATTCTGTCCGACTACAACTAAAAAATAAATATTTAAAAAAAAAAAAAAAGGAGG
>PVHX01026394.1:0-20905 GCA_004024805.1 Geosciurus inauris
TTTTGGGGTTTTTTTGTATCAGGGATTGAACTTAGGGGTGCTTAACCACTGAGCCACATCTCCAGCTCTTTTCAGAAAATATTTATTTAGAGACAGGGTCTCAGTGAGTTTCTTAGGCCCTCACTAAGTTGCTGAGCCTGGCTGTAAACTCACAATCCTCCTGTCTCAGCCTCCCCAGCCACTGGGATTACAGGCATGCACCACCATGCCTGGCCAAGTCAAGTCACTCTTAATGCCACATACAGCTCTTCAGACATGAGAAATCTTTAGTAAAAGTGAACAGGAAGTGGAGAACAGAAGGTAGGAAGGAGATGGCAATGAACAGGGAGTTTAGGACAGCAGAAGCAAAGTGGGTGCCCAACCCAGACCATCAACATCTCCCAGCTGTTGGGGAAATCCTCTTTGGCTGGAATCTTAAAACTGCTTTTCTCCATTAGAGCCAGGAAAGCTAACTTTGACTTTTAAAAAGGGAACCTGCAAATGGAATTCACACAGTGCCATGACCCTTGATGTGCAGCATGGCAGGCTGCAGCGTAATTCCCTTCCCAGCGCACATTCACAGCTGTGAGCCTGCCCCTCCTGCCCTTTCACACCCGCCATTTCTGAGCAAGCTCTCAGCCTGCGCTCTCTGACAGTATTTTGATATGTTGGGTTGAGTCTCTGCAAGGCACTAGCTCACTTTCGGCTCTTGAACACTTACTTGGTCTTGTTTTCAAGGAAGTCAGCTTCAATTCTCTCTGACTCTGGCCTTACCACATCTCACCTTTGAAGACTAAAACCAGGAAGAGTGCTGGTACTTCCTGAATAGCCCTGTGTCCTATTACCCACCAATCCCCTGAACTTCTCCCCTTGGCTTTCATATGCCAAACCTTTTCAGAGTAAGGAAACAAGAACTGTGTGCCCTGAAAACTTGGTCATTGCCAGCACTGTCCAATCCCCCTTCACAGGGAATCCACCTAGGCCTCAGCCCTTTGCTGCTTAGGGCTGTGGTTTATAGCCTGTGACCCCCATCCCACAGATGACTGGGTTCCTGGAAGTCACATGACCCTGGTCATATGACCTGGAAGCACCCGAGGCTGGCCAAAAATCTCCCAGTGTCCCCATGAAAAGATAAGACCTTCAAATTCTATTGATAATTTGAACTAAAATGCGTGGTAAGTATTTCACCAATATGCAGTCAGAGGTGAAGCCCAACAGCAAGAAAAAGTTCATATGGCTGAAAAGAGCCACATATAAGCCTCAATGACAGAAAAGCAGAAATCCCAAGCACACAGGAAGCTATTTGGTAGAGAATGGAGCCTGGAGAAGTCATGCAGATGGAGACAGAGGTAGCAGAGAACACTGGTGCTGCATGTACCGTTGTCCTCAGATCACAGATAGATTCCTGCCCTGTTACATTCCTACTATCAGCTTCCACAGTAAGAGAAATCCTGCTTTCATCACCAAACAAGTTTCACCAAAACAATGAGGGGGAAGAAAGGAAAAGCAAAATGAATCAAAGTAAAGAAGGTGGTTACTGCTCATGGTCCAGTGTAAATATTTGAGGACATGTTTTCTGTCCTCTCACTGCATTTCCAGCAGTACTTTCCCAATCCAGCTCCCCCATGAAGGTCAGTGAGGATGCACCCACTAGACCTGAGGAAGGTAAATGCATTTTCTATGAGCTAGAGAATCCATTTTGAATCATGGCTCCTGTCTTATCAGTTTTGGGTTTTTTTTTTTTAAAGTCAAATCTTTTAAATGCTTGCTTCTATAAGTGTGATTGGGCAATGAGAATTCAGAGGAACTGAAACATGACTCCTAAAAATTGCTGTCCTGCTGGAATTATAGGACACTGGCACAGCGTCTCTGCAAAATTCTAGTGTCTATTCTGAGAGTAAAGTGCTTTTTGTAAAAACCACTTATTAAAGGAATGACATTCTTATAAAGGCAGTGGTCATTTTATGCCCACAGAGTAACTCCCACAGAAGACAGTTGCTTGCTCTGGGTACAGTCAGCATTCACACTTAGTTACGTGCGTGAGTCAACCACAGGGATGAGGTCAGTGAGATTTACCACACACACACACACACACACACACACACACACACACCTCCCTTTGAAAATGGAGGACATATTAGACAGGCTCAGCAACAACTAGTTTGTGAGAATTAGCTATTTGGAAAAAAAAGTTCAACCCTCACTCGGGTCCCCTCAGCTGATCAATGAGAAAAACAGCAGCAGCAATGAGCAGAGGGATCTTCTACCACTTGTGAGATATTTTATTTCCAAAGAAAAGCTGAAAGTGAAGGATTGTGTTCAAAGACACAAGAAGACAACTGGGACCCACAGCATCTTCTGTTTGTACATGAAAAACATCTTCATATTCAGTTTAAGCTGGAAGAAACTTGAGCAACCCTGGTCTAAGTCCCATGTTTAACATTCCATACAGCACAGAAAACACTAAGACAATTACTATGATAAACCCACAAAATGCAGGTAAAGAGCCCAAGGAGGTCCAGGTGAAGATCAAATACTAGCCAAGGGCTCCCGGCACAACACAACTGACACATTTATTTATTGTGCTGCTGTTTGAAGGTCTATATCTCAAACCAGTTTTTGTGGGTTCAAAGCTTGGACCCAGCCCCAACCTGCTGTCTCCCACCTTGCCCTGCAATAAGGGGTCCAGACGGTGCATGGGAGAGTTCAGAAAGTCCTGTTGTAATATAGCCTGAGTGTATCTCTTTCTCAGGCAAAGAAAGCAGGAGTTCCATCTGCATGATTCAACAATGGAGACTGCCATGCTGGTTTTAAGTGTTGGCATTTGTCTTAGTTTCCTAGAGCTGCTGTAACAAATTATAAACTTCAATGGCTTCTGATAAAAAATTTATTTTCTCCCAGTTCTGACGTCAGGACATCCAAAATCAAGGTGTTAACATGACCATGCTCCCTCTGAAGATTCCAGGGAAGAACCCTTCTTTGCCTCTTCCAGCATCTGGTAGCTCTAGCAGATCTGAGTTTGTGGCTACATCCTTTCAATCTCTGCTTCTATCTTCACTTGGTCTTTTCCTCCATGTCTCAAGTTGTCTTCTGCCTTTCTCTTCTATGGACACTTGTCGTTGGATTTAGAGGCCACTTCGATATTCCAGGATGATCAGATCTCAAAATCTTTAATTACTTCTGCAAAGATTTTTTTTTCCAAATAAGGTGACACTCACAGGTTCTGGGTGGATGTATGTTTGGGGGAGGCCATCAGTGAATCAACTACAGCATCATAGGAGTCAGTAAGAGACAGTCTTCATTTGAGGGTCTGTCACAGGGGAAAAGAAAGTACTAGATGCCACATTGTTATAGATGAGCTTCCACCCTTTGGGACTTCCTATTTGTTTTAAATCATTCAGTAAGATCTTCAAGAGTTTTAATTATGAGAGAGAGGCGAGAGACAGAAAGAGAGAGAGAGAGTGATTCTTGCCTTCCTGGGTCCTCACTGGAGGAAGGACACAGAGGACACTAAATTAGTTCAGCTTATCCTGAAAGCACTGCTCTCTGGCAATGAGATTAAAACCTCACTAGCATTAGGAGTTGGTCTAAAATATATCTCTTTTCTGTCAGCAAGACATTCTCCTCTTGCTCTCCCTATCCCAGACCCGTGTTCCTTCCAGCCCTGCCTTCCAGGGGTCAGCTTGATGTGCTGAGCTATTCCTGCTGACCAGGGTTGGTTCGGCTCTGGAGCAGATTCTGCTGGGAAGCCCTTATCCAGCCTCCCTCCCCATCCCTGCATTCAAAGGCCTGGCCTGTCAGGCTGTCTGGATGTAGGTCTTCATGCTAATTAGGAGCATTATCACTTTGCCAAGAACACAAACCCAAGAAAAAGCCTCTGGTAGGTGTCCTGGACATCAGGGATCCTGACTGCTGGGGACTGGACTCTGGAATCTGCTTGACAGCACGTCCCCAGTGCTAACAGGACCTGAAGCTGCAGAGCTGCCCTGGGTGCTGCGTAGAAAACTGCATCTCCACTCAAATGAGATAAACCACATTTGAAGAGATGTCACACATCCATATGACATAGTTGGTTTTTAAAAAAATGTTACATATAACATAAAATGTATCACATTAACCATTTTTAAGTGTTCAGTTCAGTGACATCAAGTGCGTTCACATGGTTGTGAAACCATCACCATCATCCATCTTCAGAGCTTTTGCATCTTCTTAACAAATGCTCCATAGTCCACACCTATCAAACACTAATTTCTCATTCCCTCCTCCCATAGCCCCTGGCAACCATCATTCAACTTTCTGTCTCTGTTTCTTGCCTACTCTAAGTACCTCTTGTAAGTGAAATCATACCATATTTGTCATTTTGTGACTCGTTTATTTCACTTACCATAATGTCCTCAAGCTTCATCAATGTGTAGCATGTGTCAGTATCTCCATCTTCTTTAAGGCTGAATAATAGTCCACTGTATGCACATGCCACATTTTGTCTATCCTTTTATTCACTGATGAAGCTGGGGTTACTTACATGTGGATTTTTAAAGATAAATATGTACCTCAATTTCTGATGTCCCTGCAGCAAGAAGAAGGAAAACTTGTAACTTATACCTGAGCAGTGAATAAAAATGAGGTCATCTTTGACATCCACTGAAAGTCCCCAGCTTTTCTAGAATGATAGAAAATCTGAGCTCTGAGAATCCCAGAGTTACACCTTTACACCAAAGAGTGAATTAATTCTCAGAGTCAAAGAGCAATAACAACACTTGTCATTTAAATGAGCCAGAATGATTTAGAAGTAGTTTTGAGAATTATGAGTTATGCCTTAAAGTCTTGGTGCAGTTCTGCAGATGTGGGAGGGATAGGGCAGGAGTTTTCTAGAGTTTCTGACTCAGGCAAGCTGATCCTCCAGGAAGCACCTTGCAGGCCTGATTGTCCTAGGGAACGTGACTTAGGAAATGAGTCCTGAGTGAAAGTACACTGGCCCTGCCATTGTAAACACAGGGAGTCGCTTTTAAAAAGGTTTTCCCAGTGAAGGATTGTTCACAGTATTATTTATCTTACTTTTGTTAAAACAATATGTTTTGAAAAATCTTGGGTTGCTAAATATCTGATTGATTAGATGGTGGCTAAAAGGGACTTATTAGAGAAAGAGAATGAAAGATGGCCTTCATTTAAAGAAAACTATATATTGTGTTTATTTTCCCAATGGATAATTTCTATTTCTTAGTTTTAACAGAAAAAAATACGTGAAAAGGAAAACTCATAAATGCTAGGATGGTAGTAATTCAAATGATGGGGATTGCCCCAGGGACAACTGGCTGCATTCCATCTTGGTGAGAGAGAGACCTTGATGGTAAAGGAAGAGCATGACATATGCATGGCCAGTGTCGGTGCTCAAGAGAGGGTATTGAGTCATGGGCTGATGGCCCCTGGGAAGACTTAAGCAGCGCCTTAGCATCCCCATGAGGCAAACTAACCAGAGTGGAGGAGCACACAGCTGTGAAATTAAGGTCCCCTTGGCCCCCCAACCCCACCTTGGTCTATCACGCTGTGTTAAATGCACAACCAGACAACCCAGGCAGTGTGGCTTCATAGATCCAGAATCTTTTGGATTTAGATCCCAGAGCTCTATGTAAACTCTCTTCTTCTATTTCCTCACCTATAAAATAAACATAAGTAGGCTTACCACCCACCCTGTCCTGACCTTATTATTCTTAATAAATCCAGAGCCTTGTTAAGATCTTGGCATCTTCCATGAACAACCAGAGTTCCTAAAAGTTCTGCCAGCACTGTACTGAAAAGAAAAAACTTTTATGATATAAGCCACTCTTGAGGCATCTTTAGTGCTACAGTCTGATCTCAAAGATCAAAGGGCACATGGGGTCACTGAACAATATTATGATCACTTCAGTTATGTCCAAATTGCCTCTTTATTTTATTTTATTATTTTATTTTTTAGTACTAGGTACTGTACCTAAGGATGCTTTACCACTGAGCCACATCCCCAATCCTTTTTGAGATAGGATCTCACTAAGTTATGCAGGCTGTCCAACTTGTAATTCTCCTGCCTCAGCCTCTGCAGTAGCTGGGATAATAGGGGTGCTCCACTATGCCCATCCCAAGTTCCTTCTTTAGAAGAGAGCTTCCTGGTACAATTCACAATAATGAAGCTATGGAACCAGTCTGGGTGTCCATCAACAGATGAATGGACAAAGGAAATGTGGTGCATACATACATAAAGGAGTTTTAGTCATCCATAAAGAAAAAAATTGTGAAATTTGCAGGAAAATGGATGGAACCAAAAAGCATCATGTTAAACAAAATAAACTAGACTCAGGAGTTCAAGGGTCATGTTTTCTCTCGTGTGTGGAAACTAGAGAGAAAAAGCTGGGGGGATCTTCTGAAAATAGAAGGGATATCATGAAATTAGTAGGGGGACTGAGGGAAAAAGAAGGGGAGAACAAGAGGAAGTGCTGAGGGAAAAAGAAGGGGAGAATAAGGGGAAGTGCTGGGGAATGAAATTGATCAAATTATGCTATATACACAATAAGTCCCACTATCCTGTATAATTATTACACACTAATTCAAAATCTAAGAAAAGGGAGAAAAGAGCTTCCTGGGATCTGGCAGCATCCAGTGACATGGTGAGCTGTGAATATTGGACACCAACTTTTCACCTTCAAAGTGAACCAAGACCCCATAATCCAGTGTGGAATTTTACATGGAGAGCAAGTAGCTGGTGGTCTTGCTGGTGGTGGCCTTGAGTTATCAAGTTCCAAACTAAAGAAGCTGGGCAGGAAGATAAATAGTAGTCTTGGGAGCCTACTCTGCAGACCACTGATACTTCCTTTCTTCCAGAAGGAACATAAAGGCATTTCCACCTATGTGTGTCTCCCCCAGGGTTCAGGTTTCTTAAGATAAATAAAAGCCAGAAAGAAGAGTATTCAGGCATTAGCCATGGAGGAGAGGGACTATTAACCCGGCAATTGTATTTACAAAGTGATTCCACAGGTACCAGCACTTTTCCTCTGACTCATAGGGAGCTTTAAATGTATTTTCCATTTTTATTCTGCTTATATACTTCTCTTTGTGGTAAAGGGCACTGTTCATTCTCACACCATTGTTCTTTCCTGGAAATGATAATGACAATTATAGCTGCCACTTACGATCCATTTTCTATGTGTCTGTGGGTAGTACAAGAATCATCTTGCCAAAGTATGTGAGCTAGACCCATGCCTTGGTATCTGGGACAGACACATTAGTGACATCCTGATGTGAGCCAACATTAGGGAAAACATGCCAGTGTGTTTCAGAGCATTGATAATGGTCCGTGTGTTATCCCTTGGAAAACTTGACTCAAGAATAAGAGCAGTCTTTGGAGTGGCCTGCTGTAAAATATCTTTGCCCGTAAAGTATCCCCACACCCACTCACCAACACACACACCCTTGTATTATTACCAAACCTCTTGCTTTATTCTCACATCGACCCTAGAAGGCTACATTCTCTCTTTGCTCCTTTGAGGAAATGACCAAAATAAAACTAAGAGTTAAAAAACTGAAAGCAGCATGAATGAAGGAAAGAGATGACCAGCTGAAATCTCAGCTCTGCTCCCTACTAGCTGTGTGACGCTGAGCAGCATACCTCTTGCATGGGAAAATAGTACTAAGAACAATTCGATGAGACGATGTGTACAATCTCCCTGGTAATGGACAGGCACTTAATAATAAATAACTAATAAATAACTAATAAATAACTTTAAAATACTACATTCTTACAATGCATTGTACTTCTGCTCTCTTTGTAAAGCTTGAACACTTCTTCACCTGTCCAAACACAAAACCAAAATAATACATTTTCTAAACATGATTCGGAGCCCTCATTTAACTTACTAAAATGCTGGAAATCAGCAGTTCACCCTCTCTGTTGTTCATTTCTTGCTCACAAAAAGTGTCCAAAAAGGAGATAGGTATTCTGGGTCCTGGAAATAGGAGTTTGTATTCTGCTTCCCAGACAAACACCTGGTCCCGTCTCTTTGTGTCCTTCTCTGGTCTCACCTGAACACATGACTGGGAGGCTTCATGAAGGGCTTGGTCCATGGTAGATTCTATAAACCTGTTTTCTATAACCTGATTGGTCTTAGAAGCCCAGCTTTGCACTAGGCTTTTCTGTGGCAGGCCCACCTACCCTATCACCACAGTCTGCCTGCCTGGCAGCTGCAGACAGACTATTCCCAATGGGTGAGGCCCAATAAGACTCTGCTCTTTAACCATGAGGCCTCCTCTGTTTGATTACTATAGAACCAGTCACCAAGCTTGTTTGCTTGGCTAGTTGGAGAGGGAGTTTTACAATTAAAAAAACGAAAAAGTTGTCAACGACAAAGGCTGTAGAATCCTGAGGGATTCCTCAGGGGAGCTAATTGGAAAACCATTTGCCCCCTTTAAAGAACGCTCCTCCCCCCACCTCTACCCCCCAGCCTTATCCCAGAGCAGCCACCCTATCTGTAAATGGCGACCATGGAAAATGTACCCTGGCGACTTGGTGTGAAAGATAGGCAAGGCTCCTAAAAAATCTTCTCGGGGGCTTATCACCTTCTTCTGGCTCCACAGTGGGCTCGGGCTCTGGGGCTGGAGGAAACTGCCTGTCTGTGAGCCTAGACAGGGTCTCATCAACAACTGATAAGGCCCTCTGTGAACTAGCAGGCTCTGTGGGGCTCACTCGCCTCCCAAATGCCAGAGACATTTGTAGGAAAACACATAAGGCCCAAGGACCTCCACGAAGGAGGCTGGGCAAGCCCAGTGTTAGCCAGGATGCAGAGCAGCCCTGCTCCACCTGGGAAGGGAGAAGTACCTGGAGGTTGCTCCTCAGATCAAGGCACCAGAGGACCAGCTGGGTCTCCTCATTTACTGACAATACTGGCTTGCCCAACAAATGAATCACAAAATAAGCTTCAAACTATTCACACTAGAAATAACCAAAAAGCTCCTATCCTCAGAATTTCTGCAATGACAATGAATATTAAAATGATGCTTTCTCATATCTCCAGATCTTGAGGTCCCTTCTGAGCTGATCACTTAGTTAAACAAAAGGCCCAGCACTGAGAAGAAATAAATCAGATTTCACATCTCCACTTTGCCCTCTAACTACATGTAATTAGATAAGTCAGTTTCTCAGGAAAATGAAAATAAAAATATTTGCCCAGACTGGCTCTCATTATATAAAGGAAATTTGTAAATAAATGGTAGATCACTATATAAATAAAGCATTATTCTGTTAAATATATAATATTTAGACTATTCAGTGGCAAGTGCACTTATGTCTTCTAATCCTTTGAAAACCACTAATTCCTCTTTAGCACCGTGAATTCAGTTGAGTAAATGTGTACTGAGCCCCTGTGCCCTATGGAAGACACAAAAAGATATGATCTGCACAGAAAGAACTGTAAGATGAAGCTGACATGAGCAAGGTAAAAACATCTGACCCTGAGGAAACCTAGCAGGAAGAATACTGGAAAAGCCTTGTGGAGAAAGTATGATGGAAGAAGATCTGAATGATGGGATGGCTTTGAGCAGGCTGAGAATTAGCAAAAACACAGGAGGACAGGCAGGGCAGGTTGAGGAAGCAGGAACTCATCTGTGGAGTTGCACTGAAAGGCTTAATGAAGCTAATAGCAGTGGGTAGGCAGGGGCCAGATGGAGAGGCCTGGAGTGTTGGGCTGAGGAGCAGAGACTTTATTATGTAGCAGTAGAGAGAATGAGACATAGGAAGGATTGGAGGTGGGAAGAACAGCCCAGGGAGCTGGATGGAAAGTGGCAATGAGAGTGAGCAGAAGCAGGTGTTCAAAATTGCTATCGGCTGCATGTTGAATCTCTAACCCAAGTGTGCACCGCGCTCCTTTCTTACTGGATAAACTGGAGGTTGGTCTACTTGATGTACATTCTTTGTTTGTAAAGTTCCTCAAGCTCAGCTTCTCTCTTGGGCTTATTTACTGACTGAAGTGAAATCGATTTTCTTTTCTGATTCTAAATCCAAATATCACACTGGGAGTGAAGGGGAGAACGTTTGAAAGAATGTAAAAGGTAGAAAATGTAAAAGAAAGAAAAACAGAACAATAACCAACTTTTTATGACTTTTATTATTACAAAAGTAAACAAGTTTACTATACAAAATTTAGAAATCAGAATTAAACAGAAGAAATGAAAATCAAACCTCATGTCCAAAGATTATAGTTGTCCAGAGACAAGTACTATTGTGGTTGTACCTAGCTCTTTGAAATGCCGCTTTTATCAAATAATTTTTATATTTCTGCTTTTTCTCTTGACATTTCATCCCAGTGATTGGCTTGTCTGTATTGTTTTACTTTTTGTAACTCTACAGTATGTCTTAAAATCAGGTAAGGCAAGTTCTCCCTCATTGTTCTTCCTAGGTGTTCTTAGTTATTCTCCTTTGTTTATTTCTCCAGATGAACTTTAAAATGTTGATGGGGTTTCAAAACATAATGCTATTGAAATTTGTTGGAATTGTATCACTTTTACAAATTAAAGAATTGACATCTCTACAATACTGGGTTTGCATGTAGGAATATGGATTATATTTCTATTGATTGAAATTCATACAAATTTGCTTTTATGTTCCTTAGTACAGTTTTGAAGTTTACTACATATAGGCATCATCTAATTCTTATTCATATTATTCCTAAGTGTTTTATACTTTGGGTGGCCAAATGATATTTTCCCCAATGTATTTTCTAATTCATTCTTGCTGGTTTATGGGAAAACTACTGACTTGTTTCCCTGTTACCTGCTAATTCTGTTGTTAATCCTAATAGTTTTCAATACATTCCTTTGGGTTTCCTGAGTCTGATGGTTTACATGGTGTCAAGTTAGTTAAATTGGAGCTGTGTTCTCCAGAATCCTCTGTGTTCTCCAGGTTAGAATAGCTGAAAGAGGAATATGGACAATATTTGAAGCAGAAGTGGAGCAACAGCCTTTATTCTCTGAAGGTCATCATGGTGAGGTGCAGTGTCTGTCAGGCAGATGCAGGGTCACCACCAGCACCCACAGATGCTTAGTGGTAGATGCTGAGAGACGGTAGCTAGGTGGACACTCACCTGCCCGTAATCTCTCTAGGAGCCTTTACTTCACTTGATTGCTGGAAGTGCTCAGTCTCTCAAACTGACTGGTTGGTGACTCTAATCCTTCAACATTTTTTTTTTGAATTTTCACTTCTCCAATTCCTTCCACAATTGTGTAAGGTCTGATTATTGTACTAAATCTATTATTCTATAACTCAGTGATTCTGTTCATCTGATTGAATCCTGACTGTTACACCACAAAAATAATCTTGGAATTTAGATCTACTAGAGATCTACAGAAGGGTTGCCAAAACAGAACACCCAGTTAAATTTGAACTTTAGAGAAACAACAAATACATTTTTAACATAAGTGTGTACCAAATGTTGAATGGGATATACTTACACTAAGTATTTATTTGTTGTCATTCATGAACCCTTACAGAATAGCAAAACATACAAGTTACCTGATGCGCATGTTCTCAGTTGAGACAAAAAAGTACCGTTTCGAGGTCTATTTAGAGACATGCTTTTACATTTTGTGCTTTTAGTTGGTGCTTTTAGTTGGTGCCATTTAAAATGCACCCTCACCCCCAAGCATAGTGCTAAAGTATTGTTTAGTGTTCCTAAGCACGTGAAACTTGCAACATGCCCGATGGAGAAATTGTGTATTAAATCAGCTTTGTGTAGGCATGAATTATGAAGCTGTTGGCTGTGCATTCATTGTTACTAAATCAACCATGCATATCAAATAAGAAGTCTTTAAACAAAAGACATAAAACGAGGTTGTATTGCTCCACTGATGAAAGTGCTTTGACCAGAGGCTTGCAGGAACCTAACCCTGATCACCTAGGAGCAGTGATTCAGTATTCACCCCTTCAGTATTGTAGCAACTTTATGGAACATAACTATGACAAATAAAGAGAATGCATTAAATAACACTACAAAGGCCTTAAGACTAGACATGAAACAGTCCAATTATCAAAGATATCTTTACTTTGCTACCATGGGGAACTTCTGGGAGACTGTTTTCTCTTTAACTTTCAACCTCCAGCTATTTCTCTAGCCAATATCTCTTCACTCTGTCAGGCACCGTTATGGGTCTTTCTTCACCAAGATGTCCTGCTAAGGCATTACACAAGACAATTACGCAGATTTTCCTCTGACAAATTCTCCTATCAGTTTTGAAATCACCTTTTTTTTCCCCCAAATACGTGCATGCAAGTGTCTATTTTCTAATGTCTATTGAATGAACCAACTGATGGTACAGTGGGTATAACTATATATGAAGTTAGCTTGGAAAGAAACTTTTAAGAAATTGTACTTTGTCCAATAATGGTGATAAGAGTCAGAGTCCTACTACTTTTTACATCAGCACCCATTTTTAAAAGGGACAGAGCCAAGTTGTGGAGGTCATTTAGGCAAGTCTCAACTCCATTTCTGCCCTGAGCAAGCAGGGTGGGAGAGAGCTGATTGATAATTTTTTTTGTTTTTCTGAACTGATCTTGTCACCTAAGAAAAAGTTGACAGCCCCCTATCAGGGCCCCTTTATGTCATCACCAAATCACTCCTGCCTCCATTAGGAAAACTTAAGCAGGACTCCAATCTGTGGTACAGACATGACCTCACAGGGTCTCAGATATAGGGCCGCATTTTATGTTCAATGATTTTTTTCCCCCTTTCTTGTCTTGCCACATGAGAAATCTGCTTTTAGAATGCGCAGGACAAAACCGTCTGCTGCTTCTTATTAGTGTAACTTCTAAGAGACCTGAGAAAACATGATTACAGTCATTGTTCAAACAAAGAAAAACACTGAACCTCAAAACGGTAAATGTGGTGGTTGGGACCATGTTAACTGTTTTTAAAAGTGCCAATGGAGTGAAGAAAATAGATCTGTAAAAATGACAGCCAAAAATGTTTCAAATGAAAAATGCCTAATCATTATGTACAGTCTATGTCTTCCTAGTTTTTTTTTTTCCTCTTTTTCCCCATAATTGAGAATTTCCCTGCCTTTGGTTCTGTAGCCAAAGCAGTCTCCCCAGCTATGTTTTCTCATCTAGGAAGAAAACAAGTCTGGGATTGGTTGAGGTCAATATGTAAAGCAGGATTATTGTAGATGATAAATCAGAGACTTAGGAGTTTTCCTTACATTTTGCAGCAATCTTGCTTAAAAGGAAAACACACATTTTTCTATGACTTGTTTATCAGTTTTTATTTTGAAAATAAGTTCTTTGACATTTAAGAATTGAAAAAATAATTTCTATGGGAAGAGCCACAGACTAGAGATATATTTCCTGAACATAAAAGTCAGCAAGACACTGTGTAAGATAGTGTAATAGAATACATAGGCATTTGCTAATTGGATTGAGAATTTATCAGAAAAAAAGAGTTGATAACTCTGAAGTGATTTGGGAAAGAATACCGTGCCTGCATTAGAATTAAATGAAAATATGAGTCAACATAAAATGATTTTGGAAATCAACAGTTGTGAATATTCTCAAGTAGATGCTATTTTTGACAATTGCTATTATTTTACTTTAATAAATATTTATAAATTATTTTTAAAGTCCTTTATCAACTGTCTGAAGTGAATGTTCAATGTATTTAATTTTGGCATATTTATGTATAAAAGTATACAAGAGGAGGTACATATAATAAGAAAGACCAGCAATGTGTCTTCATCCAAAGTACATGTTTTAGATTTGGGCTGGATTTTACAATAAATCCTAATACATTAAAAATATACTAGAAATCGAGTTCTGGCTCAAACTGGTGTTGGCTTAGGTCTGTATTTTATATTTCCTAATTTCCCAATAAACCAAATGGGCATATAAAAAAAGATGAAAAGTAAAATTAGTTGCTGTATACTTAAAATTCGTTATTTTATACTACTGACTTAGAGACTCCAGTCTCTAAAAAATGGATATTAGTTTTTCCTTCGAAAACTGAACACAGCTAGACTACCTACCATTCCCATCTATCTGAAAACCTCTTTGATACTGATAACATCTTCTTACAGTCAAAGAGCTAGCGCCAGATTTCAGTTGGGCAGAAAGTACAGATAGGAAACTTTCATTTGAGCAATGTACATGGATCGCTAACCATGATGACAAATGGTTGTAGCTATGCACAGATGTAGGAAAAAGTTGAGAGCCAGGGAATTATGCTTGTTCATGCATTCCATCAGAGTATCAGACAAGTGGACATCAGACCTAGGAAGAGATGTCATCTTAATAGGAAAGAGCCACATTAGTTGGAAGTCTGGGAATTAGATTGGAAACTGCACATCAATTTGCCTCCAACTAAAATTTTAAAGGGAAATGAAATCATTACATAATTAGAGTAGAGCAGGGCAAAGGGTAATGCACATGTCCAGTGCCTGGAAAGATTCCACTTTCCTTACCATTCATTCATTCATTCATTCATTCAACAAATGTCCATTGAACTATGTACCAGGCCCAATTCTAGGCAGTACTGACTAAAGAAAAGAAAACCTATATAAGTCAATTTCACGTAAGTACTGAAAAACAAAGGGAAAAGAAAAACAAAACAAAGACTCTGACCGAAAGTATAAGTCTAGGAAATATATACTGCAAAAGTCAGAATAAAATTCCAGAAAAGTAATGCCATATTCATAAGTGCAAATAGAAATAGCCTCAATAGATAAGAGCAAAAAATCTGAAATTGAGAGAATTAGATAAGATAGAAAAGTAACAAATAAGAAAGAAGGCAATATAAACTTCAAAGAAAAAAACAATGTATATCAAAAGTCAATAGATATACAGAAGCAGGAATAGAAAATCATCATTTAGATAATGATATTTACAGGGGAAAAACCAGAACTGTGCATAACAAAGACCAAAAATGTTATATAAAGCAATAATTAAACAATTAAAAAGCAAATAATCAAACACAACTTTTTTGAGCTGAAGAAAGATCTGGAGATTAAATGAACTCAGTACATTCCAGGAAAAATTATTAAAAATTGACACAATTTTAAACATCTTGGCAAAAACTTTGAATTATAAAGGGGAAGGAGGAGAAAGAGAAGGAGAAGTAGTAGCAGTAGGAAGGAAAATCAATTTCCTATGTACAATACCCCTATATGCCAAATTTAGACTGACAGTGAAGCCAAATCTACACATTTTTAAGTAAAAATATTATAACCTAAGAATTTTATACCTAGTTAAGTTGGTTTTTATGTATGCCTAACACAGAAAGATTTTCAGACAGGGGTTCAAAAAAGTAATATGATACTTTTTTTTGGTGAATGATTTGATGAAGATACACTGCCACCATTTAAGAGTTGAAACAAAATTCGGTGGTTAAGTACTGAGATATGATAACATAACAATTAAAATAGAGAAGAAAAGCAATAAAAGCAAGAGCAGAGATCAATGAAATGGAAAAGAGAAAAACAGTGGAAAATATGAATAAAATCAAAAGGTGGCTCTTTAGAGTATCATGCTAGTAAACCCAAAGAAAGGCTGACAAATAAACAGATAAAGACAACACTAATTGTGAACAGCAGAAGTAAAAGAAGGAATAACATTAATCCCATAGACATTAAAATAATAATATGAGAACACTAAAATAATTCAATGAGGAAAAATTCAATAACTACAATGAAATGGCCCAATCCCTTCAAAGCCACAAACTATCAAAATTCACTCATAAATAAATAGCTAATCTGACTATTCCTGTATCCTTACAGACATTGAGTATATAGTTGTTTTGGGGTGCTGAACCCAGGACCTTGTGCATGCTAAGCAAGCTACATCCCACCCCTGAAAAATGTAATTTAGGGCTTCCCCCAAAAGGAAATCTCCAGGCCCACATGGTTTCATTTAAAGATGAAAAAGCAGCAAATGCACACAATTGTCTTCCAAAGATTGAAGAGAATGCTTTCGAAGACATTGCATGCAACCAGCATTAATGTGAATCCAAACCAGAGACAGTACAAGAAAAGAAAATTAAGGATGCACATCCTTCATGAGTGTATACATAAAAGTGCTCAACATAATGTTACCAAATTAATTCCAGAAATGTATAAAAGGGCTAATACATCACAACAAATGGGTTTTGATTTGGAAATACTAGGCAGGTTTAACATTCAGACATCAATGTAATCTATCATATAAAACTACTAAGAAAGAAAAACTATATGATCACGTACCAACTGCTGCAGAAAAAGCATTGACACAACTGAACATAATAAAGGTCCTAGGACTGAAAGTGAGTTTAGCTAGGTCACCAGATATAAGGTGAAAATACAAAAATCAATTATATTTTATATATTAGCAATCAACAATTGGAAATTGAAATTTTTAAGTAGTATTTAAATAGCTCAAGAAAGAGAAGAATACTTAGGTATAAAACTAACCAAACTTGTACAGAATCTGGATATTATAAACCACAAAATATTCATGAAATATCATGGAAGACTTAAATACATAGAGATACCTACCATGGTCATGAATTGGAACACTCAACACAGCTAACATATGAGATTGATTACAGATTTAACTCAATAGCAATCAAAATCTCACCAGGATTTTCGTAGGTATAGATAGGCCGACTCTAAAATTGATGTGAAAAGGCAAATTAATTGGGATAGTCAAAACAATATTGAAAAAGAAGAATAAAGTTGGAAGACTCAGACAAAAATAGACCTACATAAATATTATTTATTTTGATAGTCTTTTCAACAAATGCTATTGAAACAATTGACATCTATATGAAAAAAAATGAAACTTGAACTTTACCACACACTTTATATAAACATTAGCTCAATCATAGATCTAAATGTGAAACCACATAATTTTTAGAAGAAAACATAGGAGGAAATCTTCATGACCTTTGGTGAAGAAGAGTTACTGAATATGATGCCAACACCACAATATGGAAAAACATATTTTTTTAAATTAAAAACTTGCACTCTGTGTAAAGCACCATTACTAGAATTAAAGTCACTATTTGCAAACCATATTTCTGACAAAGGATTTGTCTCCAGAATATATAAGAAATTTTCAAAATTTATCAGTAAGAAAACAAATGTTCAATTTTTAGTGTTCCAAAGAAGATAAACAGAAGACAAAAAAAGCATTTGTTAAAATGCTTGATATTTATTAATCATTAGAAAAACACAAATTAGAAGTCACAATGAAATAACTTTTGGCACACTTACTAGAATGATTCTTTTTAAAAAATTTACAATCTCAAATTTGGTAGAATAATAACAGGGACTCTCATTTATTGCTGGTTGAACAGGAACCCTCAATCACTGCTTTGGAATAAATTTAGCAGCTTTTCATAAAGTTAAACAACACCATATGAGTGAGGAATTGCATTCTTTTTTTTTTTTTTTTTTTTTGGTACCAGAGATTGAACCCAGGGGCACTCAACAACTGAGTTGAGTGCCCAGTCCTATTTTTATATTTTATTTATTTAGAGATAGGGTCTCACTGAGTTGCTTAGTGCCTCGCTAAGTTGCCAAGGCTAGCTTTTGAACTTATGATCCTCCTGCCTCAGCCTCCAAGCCATTGGGATTACAGGTGTGTGCCACTGTGCCCAGCTAGGAATTGCATTCTTAACTGTTTGCCCTACAGAAATGAAAACTCTGTTCACACAAAAACTTAGTCCACAATGTGTATAACAGCTTTATTCAAAACAGAGAAAAACTGCAAATGTTCTTAAATGAATTAATAGAAAAATAATGGAAAAACAAATTTGAACATTACTCTGCATTATAAAGAAGGAAGTACTGACATGTAACGACTTGGAAAAATCTCAAAGGAATAAAGCTGAGTTAAAGAAACAAATCTCAAAAAGTTACTTGTTTAGCCGGACGCCGTGGCGCATGCTTGTAATCCTAGCACTTTGGGAGGCTGAGACAGGAGAATCACAAGTTCAAAGCCAGCCTCAGCAATGGCAAGGCGCTAAGTAACTCAGTGAGACTCTGTCTCTAAATTTAATAAAAAACAAACACAAAAATAGGGCTGGGGGTGTGACTCAGTGGTCTAATACCCCTGAGTTCAATCCTTGGTACCAAACAAAAAAAGTACATGTTGCATGGGTACACTTTAAGCCATTCTGGAAAAAGAAAAACTATAGGGATAGAAAAAAAATCAATGATTATAGTGTTTAGAGATGTGAGGAGAGCTGACCACAAAGGTTCAACATCAGAAGAAACTTTAGCTGATGTAACAATTCTGCATCTTGATTACACTGTGTTAAAATTCATAGAACTTTCAGTTTAAAAAGAAGTTAATTTTATAGTATTATTAATTTCTAAGTATTAAAAATTAAAATATTACCAGGGGCTATGCAAAACAATAACAAATAAAATGTATGCATCATTATCAAGGTTAGGTCTAGAATGCAAGGTTGTTTGACTATTAGGATATCTCTAAAAGTAACCTATTATCATTAAAAATGCTGAAAATGTATATGACAAAATTTAATACCCATTTCTAGTAAAATTTATTAATAGATGTAAGTTCAATTAAAAAAATAGTAATAGACTTCCTAAAAGAGATCAATAATATCTATTTGAAATCAAGAGCAAATATTTTATATAACAATGAGCAAGTGCCATGTTTCTCAGGTTAGAATTAAGATGACAGTGCTCATTATTACCAACATTATTGATGTCATATTCAAAATTACAGACTACTAAAGTTTGGGCTCTCTGAAAACAGATATCAAGGCAGGGCTTGGAGTACAGGATGTTTACTAAGGGGCCAATACCTGTGAAAGTAAAGAATGGGAAGCAAGAAAAAGTCCAAATGTAACAGTTTGACAAAGCCTCAGCTAACCCAGTGGTAGATCTGGAGCAAGAACCACTATAGAGCATACCTCGCAGAGCTGAAATGACCTTGGCCTTTTCACCCCAGTTTGCTTGGATATACATCATGGTTGCCCCAAAAGAGTTTTCTCCTGGCAAACTGGTTTCTTGCAGCTGAGGCTAGCCTTGGAAGAGCAGCCAGCTGGAGGCTGCTCCCTGACACACGCCGTCTGTGTCTACACTCCATCCTTCCTTGAAATGGAGTCTGGATGATGCGTTTCCAAGTCTACGCCAGGGTCCAACACACTGCTTCAGTAAGGAGCCATGTAGTAAATATTGGAGGCCTTGCTGGACAGGAGGAAACAGAGAATACATAATGTAGGTAGTTATATAACTATTTCAAGATGTAAAAAGGATTCTTAGTGGGTTCATACAAACTATGTTGACACATAGTTAGTTTCCCAACATAACCAGTGCAATAAGAGAATAGAAAAAAATAATTATCATAGAAATTAAAAATAGGAGAGAAATTATCCTTATTTCTGATGTTATGATTGTCTTTTCAGAAAACCAAAAAATTAACTACTTAACAATTAGAATATGAATAATAATAAAATACCTGCAAATTTATAAAAGACCACTAAACATCAACCTGAATCAATTTAAAGCTATTGGTTCTCAAATTTTAAAGTATTTTTTGGGATGATTTTAAATGCAGATTCTGGGGTTCCCACACCAAATTTTTTTCAAATCAAGAGTTTTGCGTTAGGGATCCAAGAATCTGTATTAAAAAATGAAGCCCCCAGTTGATCCTGACACCAAGTGGCCCACAGACCGTAGTTTTTAAAAAAATCATTTCAGGAGGGCGGTTCCAAGATGGCGGCCTAGACAGTCCACTCTGCGCTAGGCTCTCAAGGACCAGGGCTGGAAGTGGTGGAGGCGCCGTTTTCCAGCCAGCTTCCTGGCACCATTCTGCAGTTCAACATCCCAAGCAGGAATTTTGCTCGTGTATGTGTGAGCACAGGATCACCGGGAGGCAGCGGTAGCCGGGAGGCGTGGCTTTGGCGCCGGCCAGAGAAACGCGGTTGCAGCCCAGGCCTCGGCCCAGGGCTCCGGCTATCCGAGACTGAGACTGGAAGTAGCGGGGTGCCAGCTTCCAACCAGTTTTTTGGCAGCTCTCTGTGCCTTGCCGCCCCACGCAAGAGTCTCGCTCACGTGTGTGAGCGCAGAGCCACCAGGAGGCAGCGGTAGCCGGGAGGCATGACTTCGGCGCCGACCGGTGGAGTGCAGTTGTGGTGGGGCATCCGGCCCAGGGCTTCAGCCCGGAGTTTACCCTGGGCGTGCCGGGCCTGCTTCCGCACAGGGTGCCTAGCCCCAGTGCCCACCCAACCGCAAGAGATCGCTAGCAGTTGCTTCTGTGGACTGACTGTCTCCTGAGCGGAACCCCAGCTATTGTTCTTTGTGGACCACCTTCTAACACAATGGAACTTCCTACATACCAGGGGGCACAGGTGAACACCTGGGAGCAAACCTTGGCCACGGTGGAACAGCGACTCCACCAGCGGCCCAGAGTTTCACCTTGGCCTGGGACCAGTACCAAGGATACCAGCCGGGAAAGTCCAGCAAACAATGGACAACGCCACCTACTGGAGGAGAAGTAACGAAACCCTGCAGGGAAACTATAACCGTATAAGAGTTAAAACTGTAACACCTTGGATCAGCAGAGCTAGAAGGAAAGACACACAAACATCATGAGAAAACAAGGGAAGAAAGTGACTCAAACAAACCAAGATACTACACTCCCAGAATCCATGGGCTGTACAGCAGGAGGAATGACAGAACAGGAATTCAGGATGCACATAATTAAAATGGTCGGTTACTTAAAGAATGATATAAGAGAGCAAACCCAGTCAGCAATAGATCACTTTGATAAAGAGATTCGTAGGCAAATACAGGAAGTAAAAGATCACTTCGATAAAGAGATACACAGGCAAATACTGGAAGTAAAAAATCACTTCAATAAGGAGATAGAGATTCTGAAAAGGAACCAAACAGAAATCCTTGAAATGAAAGAAAC
>PVHX01026395.1:0-20927 GCA_004024805.1 Geosciurus inauris
CTGGGTTACAAGTAGGCCACCACATCCATCTACAGATAAAAATCAAAGCCATAATTTTGGAGCTCAGTTAGCAGAAAGCATCCATAGAGAAACTGCAGCATTTAGCCCCCAAGCACTCCAGTGGGTAATGGTTCCACAGAGAAGGATGAGGCATGGAAGGAGCCCTAAAAATAAGTTAGTGAGATAGGAAGAAAATCAGATGTGCGCGGTATCCTGGCAGTCAAAGAAAGGTAGGTGTTTCAAAAGCACAGTCTTTGAATTAAATGGTGCTGACATGTTAAGATGAAAGTAGAATGTTTTGTTTGGGGCTCAGAACTTAAAATGCACATAATCAGCTAAAAGGTTTGATTTTCTTCAAGTACACTAAGTAATACTAAGGTTCCTAATGTTGGAACCGAATCAGAATTATCCTTTGGGCATCCCTCGGCAATTCTCTTCATTCTGAGGAAGTTACATTCGGTGCTTGTCACCGCGCCCTGCTGTGCCAAAAGCTGAAAGCGACAGGCCTAACTAGACTTAAAGTCTTCAAATCTTCCTCTTGCCGGAAACTTCCTCCTAAACCAGCCCTCAACACCCTCAACAGCCGCAATGCAGTCCTCCAGGCGCCAGGGAACGCCGTTGCGCTCCTCGCGACCGGAAGGGAGTGCAGCCCAGTGCGGCCTCGGCGTTTCCGCCGTACGCCTCAAGGTTCCGCGCGCTCTTTACGTCCGGAACCCCCGGAGTAGGCGTTTCCGGCCATTCATAACTCCTACTTGGTGGATCTTCAGTTGTCTAATATTGTGCACTATCGGACCAAAAGGGTAACGGCGCCGCTAGGATGAAGCTCGTGAGGTGAGGATGTGACCAAGCGAGATGGGACTGTGAAGGGAGGGTTTGGACTGGGACCAGAAGCTGGGCTGCTCCAATTACAGGAGGCGGGAAACCGCGTGCGTGCGGCCTGCTAACGGCCTCCAGCGCCCGCCTCTCCGCGCCCATATTGGTGGCGCCGTGGGTGCTGGAACCTCAACCTCAGACTGGGTCGCACAGCGTATTTTCCAGTAGGTGAGTGTGAAGGCCGAGCCGTTTCTTGCCACCTAGTATATACAGGTATTAAAGGTGCAGCGCCTGACGTCCAAGATCGCTTTCGGTTAGTAACCAACTTTCATTGTGTGAGTGATTCTAGTAGTTTAGAAGCTGCATGACTTTAACTGGAAATAATGAAACCTACATGTAAGTCAGAGAGGAACTAATTCATAAATTTTTTTTAAAATATATTTTTAGTTGTAGATGGACACAATGTCTTTATTTTATTGCTTTGTATGTGGTGCTGAGGATCGAACCCAGGGCCTCACGCATGCCAGGCAAGCGCTCTACCACTGAGCTACAGTCCCAGCCCCTAATTCATAAATTTGAGACTAAAAACTTTATTATACTCTCTAGACTTGTGATTGATTATTCGACCTACATTTCTCGTTTAGAGTGTGCTTTTGATTTATGAAAATTTCCTAGTATAGGGCAGAGTCATCACTTTAATTGTGGCTGATTACAAAGATGTGTCTCCTGTATTTTTCTGTCACTGTGTCAGTTGATTGAGCCTACTGAAGATTTGGAGGCTCCTGGAACAGGGGCAGAGGGTTATAACTAAGCCAGCAATGAGAATTATTTAGCTAGAGCCAGGCGCGGTGGCGCACGCCTGTAATCCCAGCACTTAGGGAGGCTGAGACAGGATCGCGAGTTCAAAGCCAGCCTCAGCAGCAGCGAGGCACTAAGCAACTCAGTGAGACCCTGTCTCTACATAAAACACAAAATAGGGCTGGGGATGTGACTCAGTGGTTGAGTGCCCCTGAGGTCAATCCCTGGTACCAAGAAAAAGAAAAGGCAGAGTATCTGCCGTTTTGGAGCCTTATTTTCAGAGGTGAAGACAGATGAATTTTTAAAAGAATATTTTTAGTTGTCAGTGAATATTTATTTATATGCATTGCTGAGAATCGAACCCAGTGCCTCACATGCTAGGCAAGTGCTCTACCACTGAGCCACAACCCCAGCCCAGGACAATTGAATTTTGAAATAACAAAATTCTCAATATTGTATTAGAGGGGGCAGTTTGTAGAGAAGGCAATTAAGATTAATTTTTAGGGTCTCCCCCATATTCACCCTCAGCCCCATTCGATTTTTATTTGAACTATATAACTTTGGGTAAAAAGTCTCAGAATTTAAACTGCATTTTGCAGTTTGTTCATACCTGCTTGTCTAAGTCAATCTTTTAGAGTTAAATTTCCTGTAGTGTACTTTTTGATTCAGTTTTTTTCATTTAAAGATGTTGTGACAGAATTTTCCAGTAACTTTTTTTCAGTTTATTTTATTTTAATTTGTTTTAATTAGTTATACATGACGGTAGCATGCATTTTGACAACACCATACATAAATGGGGTATAACTTCTCATTGTTCTGGTTGTACATGATGTAAAATCACAGCTGTCCTGTAATCATATATGTACATACGTCTTATTCATTCTACTATCCTTCCTACTCCCAGACTCCCTCCCCTCTGCCTAACCCAAAGCATAATTTTTTAAAATATTTTTTAGTTGTAGATAGACACAATATCTTTATTTTATTTATTCATTTTTATGTGGTGCTGAGGATCGAACCCAGTGCCTCACGCATACGAGGCAAGCGCTCTACCACTGAGCCACAACCCCAGCTTCAGAGCATAATTTTTAATGGTTATACTTAATCCTTTTTTATATATATATTTTTGTGGATGTTGATAGACCTTTATTTTATTCACTTATTTATATGTAGTGTTGGGAATTGTGGACCCAGTGCCTCACACATGCTAGGCAAGTGTTCTACTACTGAGCCACAACTCTAGCCCAGTTATACTTAATCTTGTTTTGTATCTTTGGTACAATATAGAAATGAAATTTCTTCTTACTGTAGATTGTATTCTGCCTCATGAGAATGTTGTTTAACTAGTTCACATTTCCAACATTATTATTTCCATACCTCAGTTGGTTGGGACCATCATCTTTATTCCTACAGTTTCCATAACCAAGGGGGAGATTGATTACTTTTCTCTTCATCTTTCTAATGTCTGATAAACTTCTAGTTATGCTAATTTTAACTAAGAAAAACGTGTCATTATCCAGTTCTCTCTCTCTCTCTCTTTTTTTTTGGTACTGGGGATTGAACTCAGGGGCACTTGACCACTGAGCCACATCCCCAGCCCTATTTTGTGTTTTATTTAGAGATAGGGTCTCACTGAGTTGCTTAGCACCTCACCATTGCTGAGGCTGGCTTTGAACTCGTGATTCTCCTGTCTCAGCCTCCCAAAGTGCAGGGATTACAGGCGTGCGCCACCGTGCCCGGCTTTATTATCCAGTTCTCTTTGTTCATGTAGTATGGATTTGGATTCTGAAGGACAACATGTTATCTAAATATTTTATTGTAAGTTTTAGTAATTAGGTAGAATTCAGGTAGTAAAGACTTCATTAGAAAATAATTGAATGTTTGTGCTTTCTTGGTTCAGATAGGGTGAGATAATTGTATATTTTTCCTGCCTACAATACCCTCCACCCTTCATCTACTCACCACAATTGAGGTGTGCCCCCCCTCCACACTCATGGTTTATTTCCCCTTTTGAGTTAAATATTTTATATAATGAAATGCAGTGTACATTACCCAGTCTCAATTTGTGCATCTGTGTAACCCAACCCCTGTCAAAATACGTAACGTTACCAAAACCTTAGAAAGTTTCCTCAAATTTTCTTCCATCATGGATTATTTTTGCACTAAAATTTTAGATGTTTACAATTATGCAGTATATACTTTTTAAATGTTATTTTTTTATACCTTTATTTTATTTGTTTATATTTATATGGTCCTGAGGATCAAACTGAGTGTCTCACGCATATGCTACGCAAGTGCTCTTCCACTGAGCTACAACCCCAGCCCAGTATATACTCTTCCTGTGAAAATTTTTTGGCATTTTTTTTTCCTAGACAGTAGTTCATTGTATTTTTATGTTTTATTTATTTATTTATATTTATTGGTACCAGGGATTGAACTCAGGGGTACTCAACCACGGAGCCACACCCCCAGCCCTATTTTGTGTTTTATTTAGAGACAGGGTCTCACCGAGTTGCTTAGTGCCTGGCCATTGCTGAGGCTGCCTTTGAACTCGTGATTCTCCTGTCTCAGCCTTCCAAAGTGCTGGGATTACAGGCTTGCACCACCCTGCCTGGCTCAGTCCATTGTGGGGTTTTTTTTGTTTGTTTGGTTGGTTTTTTTGTGGTACCGGTACCGGGTATTGAACTCAGGAGCATTCGACCACTGAGCCACATCCTCAGCCCTATTTTGTGTTTTATGTAGAGACAGGGTCTCACTGAGTTGCTTAGTGCCTCACCTTTGCTGAGGCTGGCTTTGAAGTCCCGATCCTCCTGTCTCAGCCTCCCAGAGTACTGGGATTACAGGTGTGTACCACCACGCCCGACTAGTCCATTGTATTTTTAGAAGTAGTTTTGTTCAGAACTACTTTGAAGCCGGGTGTGGTGGTGCAAGCCTGAAGGGAGGCTGAAACAGGAGGATCGCGAATTCAAAGCCAGCCTCAGCAATGGTGAGGCGCTAAGCAACTCAGTGAGACCCTGTCTCTACATAAAATACAAAATAGGGCTGGGGATGTGGCTCAGTGGTCAAGTGCCCCTGAGTCAATCTCCAGTACAAAAAAAAAAAACTACTTTGAACATTCTTGTGTAAATCTTTTTTTGTGGACATAGCTTTCATTTCCCTTAGGTAAATACTTGGGGGTGGAGTTGTTGGTCATAGTATAGATGTATAATTAAGTTAACAAGAAGCTGCTTGACTATTTTCCAAAGTGATTGTACCATTTTTTGCTTCTACCAGTAATACGTTCTGTTTTCCCCTCATCCTCACCAGCATTTCTTGTCGTCAGTCTTTTTAATTTTAGAAAGTTCAGTGGTTATGCAGTGGTATCTCCTTTTAATTTGCATTTTCCTAATGACTAAAAATGTCCAGCACTTTTCCACCTCTTCATTGGTCATTCTCATGATTTTTTTTTTTCTTTCTAAAGGGGCACTTTACCACTGAGCTATGTTTCCAGCCTTTTTTATTTTGAGATAGGGTCTCTGCTGAGTTTCCCAGTCTGGCCTTGAACTTGCAGTCCTCCTGCCTCAATTCCCAAGAAACTGGGACTTCAAGCCTATGCCACTGTGCCCAGCTATCATGAATTAATTTTTCGTTATTTAATTATTGGTACTGATGATATAACCCAGGGCGCTTTAACACTGAACTGTATCCGCAGCCCTTTTTACTTTTTGTGACAGGGACTCACTAAGTTGCCAAGGCTGGCCTTGAACTTGCTATCCTCCCTGCCTCAGCCTCCTGAGTCACCTGGATTATAGGTGTGTGCCACATGCCCAACCCAAATAATAGTTTATGTTAGGATGCTAACATTCTTTGTAAGTATCGAGGGTATAGTTCAGGGAAAGCTGAAATGTTAAGCAGATTACTAATAGAAATTGATGCAGATAGATAGCCTTTGCTATTTTCAACATCAGGTGAAGTGTTAAAGGTGAAAATTGATGGTTTTATTTTTATTTTCATAGATTTTTGATGAAATTGAGTCATGAAACTGTAACCATTGAATTGAAGAATGGAACACAGGTCCATGGAACAATTACAGGTATGGAAACAGTTGGATTGTTTAAATTTAGACACCTTCTTTTCATTTAGGATTTTTTTTCCCCCATCTCTGCTTGCAGACTAGAATTCTTTTGGTTGCTTAATGAACATTATCCTAATTCTAGTATAGATCTGCATTTTTTTTTTTTTTTGGTCTGAATTATTTAATTGCCCTAACGGGTGCCTAACCTTAAAGGTACCTATGCTACAACCAGACTGAATTCCCCAGATATCCTGTTTTCTTGCTTTTCTGACTTTACGTATGAGTATTCCTCTGTATTGAATATTGTTTCTTTAAGGATATATTTCAGAGTTTTTATTTTCATTGGGATTTGTGTTTCCTATTAGATTGTAACATTTTTGAGGATTATGTTGTGTAAAAAATATGTGGGAAATGAGGGGGAGGTTAGGAAACCATAATTTAATCTACTTAAGGCAATTAGTATTCATATAACATTTTGGAGTATTTTATTTTATTTTTTATTTTTTTTGGTACTAGGGATTGAACTCAGGGGCACTCAACCACTGAGCCACATCTCCAGCCCTATTTTGTGTTTTATATAGAGACAGTCTCACTGAGTTTCTTAGTGCCTTGCCATTGCTGAGGCTGGCTTTGAACTCGCGATTCTCCCGTCTCAGCCTCCCTAAGTGCTGGGATTACAGGCTTGCACCACCGCGCCTGGCTTGGATTATTTTCTTGGTTCGCAGTACGCTTTCCAAAACTGCAGAATTTCTTTCTTTGTTTTTTTTTAAATATTTTTTTAGTTGCAGATGGACACAATATCTTTATTTATTTATTCATATGTGGTACTGAGGATTGAACCCAGTGCCTCACACATGCAAGGCAAGCAAATACTCTACCACTGAGCTATAATCCCAGCCCTCTTTCTTTGTATTTTAAAATTCTTTTTGCTGTGTTGGGGATTGAGCCCAGGGCTTATCATGTGCTAGGCAAGTACACTACTAAGGTATATCCCCAACTCCCAAATTTCAGAATTTCCAAAAGAATTGATGGGCCAAATGAAAGATAATCCTCTCAGAGCATGTGTTTTCATTTTCTAAAATACTGAAATTCCATATTTGGATCTGAGTTAACCAATAAAAATGTGAAGTATTAAACTGACATTACTTGTGATTATATTATAACTTTACAAGTTGCTGTGAAAGGAAATCAAAACAATATAAGGTTGTGATACAGTCTTTGATCCTACTGAGGAAGTATAATTATTGTCCTGTTGAAATTCCGTAACTACCCAGGTGCATTAGTACATGCTTAATAATTCCAGCAACTCTAGAAGCTTGAGACAGGAGGATTGCAAGTTCTAGGCCAAGCCTTAGCAACTTAATGAGTCCCTAAGCAAAAATTAAGACCCCTATCTCAAAATTTTGAAAATAAAAAGGACTGGGGATACAGCTCATTGTTAAGGGACTCCTGGGTTCCATTCCTAGTACCTTCCTACCCTCCTCCACTCCCCATACCCCAGACCCCCACAGAAAAAATTTTCATGTGTATGTTGCTGGGGGTTGAACCCAGAGCCGCTCATATACTAGGCAAGCATTGTAATACTGAGCCTCATCCCAAACTCATGCGTTACTGTTAATTTTTGCAGCACTGGGGATTGAACCCAGGGTCTCACACATGCTAGGCAAGTGCTCTACTACAGAGCTACATCCTCAGATTTTTTTTTTTTTTTTGTACTGGGGATTGAACTCGGGTACTCGGCCACTGAGCCGCATCCCTAGACCTATTTTGTATTTTATTTAGAGACAGGGTCTCACGGAGTTGCTTAGCACCTCACCATTGCTGAGGCTGGCTTTGACCTTATGATTCTCCTGTCTCAGTCTTCCAAAGTGCTGGGATTATAGGCGTGTGCCACTGCGCCTGGCGAGCCCCAGAAATTTCATAATCCTGTTCTCTCAGAGCATTGTTTTAGGTGTTATGGAGGGGACAGTGTTGTTCTTCCCTCTTTGGAACCCAAAATCTAGTGATGGAAGACATAACCTAAGTAATGTAATGCAAATTTTACCTAATATATAATAGGCACTTAATAAATGGATGTCCTGCTGGGCATGGTGGCGCACACCTATAATCCCAGGGGTTCAGGAGGGTTGCGAGTTCAAAGCCAGCCTCAGCAACAGCAAGGTGCTAGGCAACTCAGTGAGACCCTGTCTCTAAATAAAATACAAAAAAGGGGCTGGGGCTATAGCTCAGCGGTAGAATGCTTGCCTATCATGCACGAGGCACTGGGTTCGATCCTTAGCATGACATATAAATAAATGAATAAAAAATAAAGATCCACCAACTTAAAAAAAAATACAAAATAGAGCCGGAGATGTGCCTCAGTGGTTGAGTGCTCCAGAGTTCAACCCCTGGTACCTTCACCCAATAAAATACAATAAATAAATGAATATCCCAGAGGTGGGGACAGTTACAGTAAATTGAGGGAGCAAATTGGGTTCAGAATCCTGTTCACAGGCTGGTGTTGTATGTAGCTCAGTGGTAGAATGCTTGTCTAGCATATGTGAGGCACTGGGTTATCCTCAGCACCACATAAAATAAAGGTATTGTGCCATGTACCACTAATAAAAAAAAAACTTAAAAAAAATTCTATTCTCTCCTCACCGACAAACCACTGTTAAAAATTCTTGTATCATATATGAACATATACAAACGTAAATAATACATATTCATTTAGTCACCACAACAGGGACTATCATACTTTCCACCATAAGAATAGCTGGGATTGAATTAATATGACTTAGGATGCACTTCTGGGAATGCAGAAGTTGTTCATTCATTTTGCCTCTCTCCTGTATGGATCAAGGTCCCCAAGGAAACGGAATATATTATGAGCATATTAATTTTAAGAAAAAAGAGGCCTTCTTGTTCTTCTCACTGGAAAGGATTAGTAATACTGAAAAATTATAGACAGTTTTGGAAAAATTGAGAGAATACATGTTTTCTGACCTTAGCTTTCTAAGGCAAGAAATTAAGTAGGTCTTCGGTGATCCCCTTTGTTCAAATATAATTTTGGAAGGGCTTCAATAATCAGGTGTTTCTGCTATAATGCCATATATTTCATTTTTAAAAACCTCATTTTGTCTTTTACAAAAAGTCTCATGCTAAAAATAATGGCTTACTGAGGAAAAATAGGTTGGGACAGAACACTCAAAAACTTTGAAACTTTGTAAACACAAGCAAAAGGTAACAATATTTTTAAAAAATATAGTTGAGCTGGACCAGGCATGGCAGCGCAAGCCTGTAATCCCAGCACTTAGGGAGGCTGAGACAGGAGAATCGCGAGTTCAAAGCCAGCCTCAGCAGCGGCAAGGCACTAAGCAACTCAGTGAGACCCTGTCTCTACATAAAAACACAAAATAGGGCTGGGGATGTGCCTCAGTGGTTGAGTACCCCTGAGTTCAATCTCTAGTATCAAAAAAAAAGAAAGAAAGAAAGAAACACTGTGCAGAACAGATGCATTCCTATAATGCAGTATTAACTGGCTTGACAGATTGTTTGCCTTCATTATTATGCTAATAATAATTAATGCCTATACTTTTTTCCCCCTTTAGGTGTAGATGTCAGCATGAATACACATCTTAAAGCTGTGAAAATGACCCTGAAGAACAGGGAACCTGTACAGCTGGAAACATTGAGTATTAGGGGAAATAACATTCGATACTTTATTCTACCAGACAGCTTACCTCTGGATACACTACTTGTGGATGTTGAACCTAAGGTGAAATCTAAGAAGAGAGAAGCTGGTAAGTTTGAAGGATTATAAGTGTTTTACTATGCTGTTTTAAATCCTAATGCAGTATTCAAAATATAGCATTTATGAACTCAGGTGGGGTTTTTTATTTGTATGTGGTTTAAAATCTCCTATACTTACCATGAGTGCACATAGTATTTATTATAGCTCTTGGTGTTATTATTTAAAAGATTGTTGCGCTTTGAATATCTTTTCCCTTTGTGCATGGCCTGATCCCCCACCCTCCCCACACTAGAAGATTTGGAGATTGACTTAATTAATGCCTGGTATTTTAAAATATCTTAATCACTTTGCATATTATCCCCTTTCTTGGTTTTTCCTCCTCTGTCTTGTCCTGCATACTTGGTGGGTCCTTTTGTTGCAGATACTCTTGTCCCTGATAGTTTTACTAGTTATACTTATGTAATTTCTTCCCTTTTGCTTGCTCTTTTCTTCCTACTTTGGGACCACCAAAAAACAAACCACTTCTGACAGGTTTGGTTTGGTTTGGTTTTTGGTGCTACAGGGGAATTTAACCCAGGGCACTTTACTATCTAGCTACATTCCCAGTCCTTTTTTATTTTGAGACAAGGTCTTGCTGAGTTGCTTAGTGCCTTGCTTTTGCTGAAGTTGGCTTTGAACTAGCATCCTCCTCTCTGTCTCCTGAGCCACTGGGATTACAGGCGTGCACTACCACGCCTGACAGAGTCTCTAATTCTTATCTTTTCTCTCTTTTTTCTTTGCCTTTTTAATTTGTTTCTGAGAAAAGTTCTTGACCTTGTCTTCTAATCTAGTTTTCAAGCCTCCTCCTTTGATCATAATAATAATTATTATTTATCAGAGAATCTTGTTAATTTATGGATGTAGTGCTTTTCCTTTCTGGTAAGATTAATTTTAGTTTTGCCCCTTTTTTTGGTATCAGGGATTGAACTCAGGGCTACTCCACCACTGAGCCACATCCCCAGCCCTATTTTTTGTTTTATTTAGAGACAAGGTCTCAGTGAGTTGCTTAGTGCTTCGCCACTGGCTGAGGCTGGCTTTGAACTCGTGATTCTCCTGTCTCAGCCTCCCAAAGTGCTAGGATTACAGGCATGCACCACTGTTCCCAGCTTAGTTTTGCTTTTTAAAGTTTTATTCTGTATTTGGCGATGTTAAGTGTCTCGCTGTGTGTGTGTCTCGTGCTCTCTCACTCTTTCTTGCTCTCTCTTCCAGTACTGGGGATCGAACCCAGAAGCACTCTACCATTGAGCTACATCACAGCCCTATTTCCTTATTTATTTGTGGGGTGTAGGTGTATATTGAGGATTGAACCCGGGAGCACTTAACCACTGAGCCACATCTCTAGCCCTTTTTATATTTTATTAGAGACAGGCTATTGCTAAATTTCCCAGTTTGGCAGCCTCCCAAGGCTCTGTGGTTACAGGCATGACAAGGTTGGACTCCTCAACTAGTGTGTCTCACTGTGAAGTTGTCCAAAGTAAATTAGTTTCTTCACTAGGAAACCGAAAATTTCAGGATTTAGAAGTCTTTTGTAGAGCTGCTTTTCTCAGCTCTGCTTTGGGATAAGTATTTTTATTTTTATTTTTTTAATTTTATTTATTTATTTATTTATTTATTTATTTTTAAAACAACCTTTATTTTATTTATTTATGTATGTATTTTGTATGTGGTGCTGAAGATCGAACCCAGTGCCTCACGCGTGAGGGGCAAGCGCTCTACCACTGAGCCATGACCCCAGGCCCCTGGGATAAGTATTTTTAGTCAGCATTATAGGAATAGGTCTGAGTGTTTTGTAGATATTCACTTAATATAGTGACTTTGAGACTTTTTTGCTCTATGCCCACAGAAATACACTTTGCAGGGGCTGAGGATATAGCTCAGTTGGTAGAGTGCTTGCCTCACATGCATAAGATGCTAGGTTCAATCCCCAGCACTACAGAGAAAAAAAGAAATACACTTTGCATTATGACCTGCTTATACCTGTGGCTGAAACAAGAGTCTCAATAAAAATTTAAAAATTAAAATCCTAGCACTTAGGGAGGCTGAGACAGGAGAATCATGAGTTCAAAGCCAGCCTCAGCAACAGCAAAGCGCTAAGCAACTCAGTGAGACCCTGTCTCTACATAAAACACAAAATAGGGCTGGGGATGTGGCTCAGCGGTTGAGTGAGTCCAATCTCCAGTACCCCCCAAAAATTAAAAAGTAGTAGTCTTAATACAAATGTGTTTGTTTTCTATTTTCTCATCTTTTGGTTAAAAAAATGAGTTGTAACACATACCTTGCAAAACCCTTGTTAAAACCCCTTTCTCCTTTTAGTTTTGTGCTATCTACTTTGCAAGTATTTTCAAATATGAAGTCTTCTGATCTCAGTCCTTTTTTTTTTTTTGGTACCAGGGATTGAACTCAGGGGCACTTGACCACTGAGCCACATCCCCAGCCCTGTTTTGTGTTTTATGTAGAGACAGGGTCTCACCGAGTTGCTGAGCGCTCCACCAGTGCTGAGGCTGGCTTTGAACTCGCAATTCTCCTGTCTCAGCCTCCCAAAGTACTGGCATGTGCCACTGTGCCCCGCTTCAGTCTTTTGATTCTTTCTGCCTTTTCTTTCCTACTTACCTGTTAGGGAAATAATGATTGGCTTTCCCAGATGAGGAAGAGAAGTTCCAGTCTGACTGATTCACATGAGGATTACCAACCACCTTTTTTTGTTTGTTTTCAGCCCTCTACTTCAAATCATCTCATCCCTTGCTTCCTAGGTTTTTCAGAAGTCATTTCCTTTACTAAAGATTTAGAGGTGGCTGGGGATGTAGCTCAGTGGAATAGCACTTACCTAACATGTATAAGGTCCTGACTTTTGATTCCCCGGCATGGGGATGGGAGGGCGGAATTTACTGTTCCATCTACTTTCTGACTAAACATTTTTTGAAGTCTTTCATCCACTGTGTTTTCTCTGCTTTTCTTTGTTCCTTGCATATGTGTGATGCTAGGGTTTGACTACTGAGCTGCATCTCCAGCTCTTTTATCTCACGAATAATATTTCAGAAAGAATTGGAGATAAATCTGGTTGATCTGCATTACTTTAACAGAAGACTTATTCTTTATTGCTTTGAATTAGTGGGCATGACTAGAATCAATGGGTAAAAATTTTAGAATGCAATCCATGTCAGATATTTCTAATATTACTGTCCAAAGATGAAATAAGTGTGTTTGTATGACAAGTCCTCTGTCACTGTGATATTCAGCTAGGGTTACATTGACCAGGTGTCAGGGATATTGATATATGAATTAAAGTGGAAGAATATGATTGGACTTCTGAGGTTCTAAAGTTATGAGATTGTTATTTGATGTTGTATGTTTAAATTTTCTTGACTTTGAATTAACTAACTTGGAGTGTAGTGAGTAACCAAAAATCTGACAAAGGTTTTTTTTTTTAAATTTTTTTGGTAGTTGTAGATGGACAGCATGCCTTTATTTTATTTGTTTTTATGCAGTGCTGAGGATCGAACCCAGTGCCTCACGTGTGTTAGGCAAGGGCTCTATCACTGAGCCACAACCCCAGCCCCTAACAAAGTTTTTCATGATCTGTTCCACTGATATGTTCTGTTATTTTGGTATCTCTTTAGTCTTACATGAGGTCCAAATCATTTATTTTCTTTTGTAGTGAAAATAAGATATAAAGAAAAAAAATACTTTGCAACTTGACAGGTTTCATGGTAAATTCAAGTAAAACAAATAGAATAGTCTTTGTTCCAGCAGTTCTTCATTCTGTATGATGGAGTGGGAGGCATTTGCTCTGAGGCCTAACACATTTCAGAGAAGCTGCATTTATTGTCCTATAGCTGCTACAAAAGAAGCTGGGCCTGGCAGCAAATGGTGATTACAGATGTAATCCCGACAGCTTGGGGTGAGGCAGGAGGATCAGATTCAAGGCCCACCACAGCAATTTTGCAAGTCTGTCTCAAAAAGAAGGGAAGGGGGCTGAGATTGTGGATCAGTGGTAGAATACTTGCCTAGCATGTTTGAGGCACTGGATTTGATCCTCAGCACCACATAAAAATAAATAAAAGTATTGTGTCTATCTACAACTAAAAAAGAAGGGAAGGGGGTCGCTGTGTGTGGTGGAGCATGCCTATAATCTCAGCTACATGTGAGGTTGGGGTATAAGGATCGTAAGTTGGAGGCCAGAATGGGAAATGTAGTGACACTCTGCCTCAAAAAATTAAAAAGACAGGGATGTCACTCAGTAGAAGTCCCCTGGGTTCAGTCCCCAGTACCAACAATAACAACAAAAAGGGTTAGGGAGAGCTTGGGAATCTAGCTCAGTAGTAGATTTCAGTTCCCAGTACTATACTACAAACAGCAGGAACAAAAAAGAGCTGTGAAGTTGGGGAAGGGTTGTATGTAAATCCTTTTGGGGTGACCAAAAGACAATTTAACTTGCTTTTCTTTTCCCTCAGTTGCAGGAAGAGGCCGAGGCCGAGGTAGAGGAAGAGGACGTGGCCGTGGAAGAGGAAGAGGGGGCCCTAGGCGATAATGTGTCTCATGATTACTGTTTGAAAGTGATAAATGACTTGGGATATTTTTTGTACAGGTTTTGTTTGTTTGTCAGTTTTTAATAAACGTAAGTGTGGGACAGAGTTGTCTGTTGACTGTATCAAATTAAAGTTCCAGTAGTTTCCTGTACATTCTGAAGTTAACAGTGAAAGCTAGGCAGTTTCGTTCTTAAATGATCAGTCTTTTTTTTTTTTTTTAAATATATATATATATTTTTTTAGTTGTCAATAGACATTTGTTTTATTTATTTATTTATATGTGGTGCTGAGGATCGAACCCAGGGCCTCACGCTTGCCGAGGCAAGCGCTCTACCGCTGAGCTACAATCCCAGCCCCAAATGATCAGTCTTTAATAAAATTAGTTTGTTTTTGTGGCACTAGAGAATCAAACCCAGAACTTCACCTCCATTAGGCAAGTGCTTTACCACTGAGCTACATACCCAGCCCCAGTCTTTAATTTTTTGAACTGAATTTTTTTTCAGTGTATATATATGGAATATATATCTCTATTTAACATGCATTAGATATGCCTTTTATCGTTTTACTGATTCTATGGCATGAAGCCTACCTATAGGAGAAATAAGTTATTTTTGGCATTTAAGAAAGTCCTTATGGAATGGGGATCTAAAATTATTTCTCCTTCCCTCAGGTGATAGTCTTCTAAATCAGAAGTCATTGATTTTGTTGTCATTGTTAATGTTTGTGTTTTTTTTTTTTCTTTAGCTTTTTTATAGGTTTCTTGAATTGAAACTTCAGTTAATGTTCACTAGATTTGTGAGCAGTGTTGAATCTGTTAGAGTGGAATGTCACTGTCAGGACCCTCCTTTATCAAGTATATATATATATATAAGGAGTCTAAGAACAAAAGGGAAAGTAACTTTTTGATAGCAAAATAATTCTAATTTTTTAAAAAGAATTTAACCTTTTTTATTTATTTGTTTTTATGTGGTACTGAGGATTGGACCCAGTGCTTCACCCATGCTAGGCAAGCGCTCTACTACTGAGCTATAGCCCCAGGCCTCTGTAATTGTTAATAAAGATTTTAAAAGTTGTTTTAATTGAGTAAACTTAGAGGAAAATATGTCTCAGTAGATAACAGTTCCTTGTAAAGTTGTTATATGCAAAGGAAAAAAAACCCTAGCATTGAGAATTGCAGGAGGGCTAACCTATTATTTTTGATACATATTTGGGTTTTAATATTTTAAATAAGCCAAGCGCGGTGGCTCAAGCCTGTAATCCCAGCACTTAGGGAGGCTGAGACAGGAGAATTGCGAGTTCAAAGCCAGCCTCAGCAACGGTGAGGCGCTAAGCAACTCAGTGAGGCCCTGTCTCTACATAAAACACAAAATAGGGCTGGGGATGTGGCTCAGTGGTCAAGTGCCCCTGAGTTCAACCCCTGGTACCAAAAAATATATATATATTTTAAATAAATTTTCTGCAAAGATTATTACTTGACATAGCCACTTTAAACTGTTACATGAATTGAGAGAGCAAAAGCCAGGTGTAAGAAGTTGCTATAAAACTTGTGGAAATCTATTTTTCCTCTCATCAAGTAAATTTAAATACTTGACTAATCCCATTAAACATCTCTTGTTCATCAGTCACTGAGGTTACCATCTCATCATTTTATAACTCCAGCTATGGTCATATGGCTTTGTCACATTCATGATGATTAAGACCAGTGAAACTGGGTATGGAGGCTCATTCATGTAATGCCAGCTACTTTGGAGGCTGAGGCAGGATTACAGATTATAGGCCAACCATGACAACTTGGTGAGATCCTGTCTCAAAGATAAAAAGAGGGTTGGGGTTGTAGCTCAGTGGTGGAGCACTTTGCCTCATGTGTGGGGGTACTGGGTTTGATCCTCAGTACCACATAAAAAAATAAAGGTATCCACCTAAAACTAACAACAACAAAAATATATATATGTATGTATGTGTATATATATGTGTATGTGTGTGTGTGTGTGTGTGTGTATATATATAAAGGGCTGGAGATGTAGATGAGTGCTAAGTGGCCCCTGTTTTCAATGGCCAGTACTGAAAAATAAAGGATCACTGTGTGTGTATGAGTGTGTGGTGCTGTAGGTTGAACCCAGGGCCTCATGCATGTTGGGCAAGATCTCTACCACTGGGCCCTGTGATCACTTTATATTAATATTCTGTAGTAGTAAGTACAGTTGGCCCTCCATATCCATGGGTTCTATATCTGGGGATTCAACCAACCCAGGATCAAAAATATTTAGAAAGATACTGTGTCTATCCTGAACATGTACTTTTTTTCTTGTCATCCCCTAACAATACAGCAGAGCAACTATTTAGCATTTAAATTTTATTAGATACAAATAGTCAAGAGATGATTTAAAGCATATGAGTGGTTGGGGTGTGTAGCTCAGTTGTACAGCATGTCCCTAGCATATATTGGGCCCTGGGTTCAAACCCCAGCACACACCAATAAATACAGTATGTGAGAGACTGCATAGGTTATATGTAAATATTCAGAGGTTTCAATCTGTCCCTAGAACCAGTTAATGGGACAACTGTATTAACATTGAACCAGAGTAATAAAGTACAACCAATGTGTAATTTTTCTCCACAATTTTTTTGTAAATTAAGCTGAGCTGGAGGTGGTGCATGTTTATAATTCTGATTCTGGAGGCTGAGGCAGAAGGATTGCAAGTTTGAGGGCAGCCTTGACAACTTAGACCTGTCTCAAAATGATTAAGGGGTTGGGGGTGTGGCTTAGTGGTAGAGTGCCTCTGGATTCATTCCCTGGTAGCACACATTAAAAAAACAACTGGGAGAATAAATGTCATTCTTTTTTTAGTTGTAGATGGACACAATATCTCTATTTTTATGTGGTGCTGAGGATCAAACTCAGTGCCTCACACACGCGAGGCAAGCATTCTTCCACTGAGCTACAACCCCAACCCTAGGGCTCATTCTTTACCATCTGATCTGATGGTGCTCTTATTGATTGTATCCAAGCAGATGGCAAGGGAGTGGAGAAGGGATTTGAAAGGGTCAAATAGAAAAGACACTGCACAAATAATAAATTAGCCTGCCTTCATGGAGCTTATGGTCTCAAAGGGAAGCAGGTATTAAATACAAATTGATAAAAGGTTGGAAACTTAACAAAAAAGTATTTTATATTGTGCCCACTTTAAAAGTATGTCTTGGCAACCTTTGTGATTTTAGTCAAATGTCAAAGATTTTAACTTGTATTTTGAAAGATTAGTGTCTAGGATGTTGCAGGATAAAACCAGTCCAGTAAAAGTTTAAAGACAATAAACCTCAGTGGGTACTAGGTTGAGTTTATTCCACTAGAGGTCATCATTTCATTTTTATGTGAAAGGGCTCAAATTGTGTGAAGAAAAAGATGTTAAAACTGATTTAAAGGAAGCCCAGCAATGTAATACAAAACAGACCCGAGTATAACATGCCTCTCTTGTCCCCTGCCCCACCAAAAGAAGCATATATTATTATTTTTCTCCTTGCAGTACTGGGGGTTGAACTCAGGAATGCTCTACCACTGAGCAACATCCCAGCTTTGTTTTGTTTTGTTTTGGGGGTGGGGTACTTAAGATTTAATCCAGGGGTAATTTACCACTGAGCCACATAATTAGCCCTTTTTGTTTTGAGACAAGGTCTCACTAAGTTGCTGAGGCTGGCTTTGAACTTGCCAGCCTCCTGTCTCAACCTCTCAAGCCACTGGGATTATAGACATAAGCCTCTGGACCTGGCCCAACTCTTCTCAAAACAGGATCATGCTTGGGGCTGGGATTGTAGCTCAGCGGTAAAGCGCTTGCCTCGCATGCGTGAGGCCCTGGGTTCGATCCTCGGCACCACATACAAAGCAATAAAATAAAGACATTGTGTCCATCTACAACTAAAAAAATATTTTTAAAAAAAACAGGATCATGCTAGTTAAATTGCCCAGGCTGGCCTCTGACTCGCAATCTTCCTAGGAGCTTCAGCTTGGGATTACAGTGGTAGCTGAAAAAATTACAGGTGTGAGCCACCAAGCCTGGTGCGCATATATGATCTTAGTGTTGCTGTTTTTATCCCCGCTCCCCCTGTGCTAGGGATTGAATCCTGGGCCTTATGCATGCAAGGCAAGAGTGCTCTACCACTGAGGTATGCCCAGCCCATGTATTTTGTACACATCCGATATCTAAAGCTCAGGATGAAAACGTGACCAGAGGCTTGCAGGAATCTACCCAGCGACAATGGTTCAATAGTCACTCTACCACTGAACTTCATAGCATTTTAACTACTGTGTTAAACTACTGTTTAACATGTTAAACTGAACTTTATACATGTTAGCTACTGTTTAACTACTTTTTTTTTTTTTAGTTGTAGATGGACACAATACCTTTATTTATTTTTACGTGGTGCTGAGGATTGAACCTGGTGCCTCACACATGCAAGGCAAGTGCTCTACCACTGAGCTACAGCCCCAGCTCCATCCCCAGTCATTTTTTATTTTGAGACAAGATTTCATCAAGTTGCCCAGGATAGACTTGAATTTGTGATCCTCCTGCCTCAGCCTTTCAAGTAAAGATTTATTACAAGTATGGACTGAAAGCCCCAAGAAATACCAGAAAATCAAATTTCATGGTATCTTTAACTTTGTTAAAATTGAGTTTTGCAAAGATGGTTTTGAAATGTAATAATATGGTCAGCAAATAATTTACATAATCTTCTATAATAGATACCAGCATGACATTTAATAAAAAGCTCATTCCTGAACATCTAACCTAGCTAGTACTTAAAATAATGTCTATTATAAACCAATAACGTACATTTTCTAGAGACATTAAAATATGCCTGATATTGGTCTGTATTATTTAATTCCAGTGGATCCAGACAAATTCTGCAAATGCAGGAATATGATTATGTTGTTTACTTGAATAAGCTTTTTACTCAGTAAAGTTGTGTTTTCTTATTCCTTTGGGGTTTGTTTTTTGTTTGTTTTGCTTTGGTTTTTGTTGTTTTATGGTACTAGGATTGGGCCCAGGTGCTCTACAACTGAGCTATATCCCAAGCCCCCCATCCCTTTTATTTTGAAAGAGGGTCTAAGTTGTACAAGCTGATCTTGAACTTGTGATCCTCCTGCCTCAGCCTTCAAAGTAACTGGAATTACAGGTATGTACTACTACATTGGACTTTCAGAAAGTTAAGTGGTTTTTTTTTTTTAATATATTTTTAGTTGTAGATGGACCTCCACTTTATTCATTTAAATGTGGTGCTGAGAATCGAACCCAGTGCCCTACACATGCCAGGCAAGTGCTCTGCCATTGAGCCACAACCCCAGCCTAAGTTAAGTTTTAAAGTTTGGTTTATATATTCCACATACTGTGGGGAAGATTGGTATATAATAAAAATGAACTTACTAGTTGTCAAATGCAATTAAGTCTTGGTATTCATGGTAGTTAACATGCTATAAAGTTCAGGGGTAGAGTGAATATTGAACCATTGTTGGTAGGTAGATTCCTGCAAGCCCCTGGCCACATTTTCATTACTTTGTTTTATGTGGGTTTCTGTTTGAAGACACTTCTTCTAATAGTAATGACTCATGAACATTGCATTCACCAATTCATGCCTGAACGGAACTTATCTGATATGCTTATTTTATCTGAAGGGCACATCACATCCTTCTTGAACTAAGGAACACCAGATACCATTACCCCTGGAGGTCATTTTAGACAACGGAACTGCCAAAAGCAAAAAATGAAAGAGGAAAAGAAAAAACCTGGTTCTAAATAGACCATGAAAAAGACATTTGTGTAGTGTGAGACCTGAAACAAGAAGGCAACCTACTCTGGGAAGGTGCAAGTCAGGTGACAGTTTTTACTGCTCTGCAATTGCCCATATATGACTTAAAACACCACAAGTATTGATTTTGGGGTTACAAACAAGTTTAGCAAGGAGATGACTTATGGAGTTTGTGAATGATAAGGATTTGCCATATGTAACATTTTGGTAAGACACTACCTAAGTAATTTGTTATTTGTTATCATTGTGTTTTTCGTTTGGGTTTTGCAGTGCTGGGGATTGAACCCAGGGCCTCCATAAGCATGTATTCTACCGCTGCGCTATGCCCTCAACTCTGTTCTACCTAAAATAACAGCACATCTAAAAATTGGTGGCTTAGATCTTGTAAACTATGAGACGTCTAATCTGGTTAATTTGACTCAAGTGGAGCCACATTAGCTACTACAACTAATTTAAAGGATTATGTGCATTGTAAATCTTCCTGGAGAATAAAGGTTTTCCATGTTTTCTAGAACTGTAATTTTCTCATTTTTAAATGCTTGTGAGGCCCAGTGGCATAAGCCTGTAATCCCAGTGGCTCTGGAGGCTGAGGCAGGAGGATTGTGAGTTCGTAAGCCAGCCTCAGCAATTTAGTGAGGCCCTAAGCAACTTAGCGAGACCCTGTCTCAAAATATTTAAATAAGGGCCAGGGATGTGGTTCAGTGATTAATCGCTCCTGGGTTCAATCCCAGGTGCCAAAAAAAAAAAAAAGTATTTTTGGACCAGTGACAAAAATTAGCTGTAGCTTTTTTTTTATTATTTTTTTTGGTACTGGAGATTGAACTCAGGGGTACTCCACCACTGAGCCACATCTCCAGCCCTATTTTGTGTTTTATGTAGAGACAGGGTCTCACTGAGTTGCTTAGCGCCTCATCCTTGCTGAGGCTGGCTTTGAACTCACGATTCTCCTGTCTCAGTCAGCTGTAGCTTTTTAAAAAAAATTCCGTCAAAAAACAGAATAGTGGGGCTGGGATTGTGGCTCAGTGGTAGAGTGCTTTCCTCGCATACATGAGGCACTGGGTTCGATCCTCAGCACCACATAAAAATAAAGATATCGTGTCCATCTATAATTAAAAAAAATATATACATATATTTAAAAACAGAATAGTACCATATTCTAAGATGG
>PVHX01026396.1:0-20902 GCA_004024805.1 Geosciurus inauris
ATCACAAAACACTGATGAAAAATATTTAAGCAGACACAAAATAATGAAAGACATTTCATGAAATGGACTGCAAAAATGATATTTTTAAAATGTCCATACTATCCAAAACAAGATAAAGATTCAATGCAATCTACATCAAAATATCAATAACATTCTTGACAGAACTAGAAAAAATACTACCAAAATTCATTTGGAAGCACAAAAGGCCCAAATAGTCAAAATACAAAATATAAAAAAGTGTATTTCCATGGTGTAGCACTAACAATCTGAACATAGTATTGAGAAAATAATTCCACTTAAAATAGCATCATAAAAATACTTATATTTTTGAAATATTTTACAGTGAATTATAGTTATTCATAATACTGGCATTCATTGTGACATATGCATGTATGCACACAACATAATGCAATATATTTTGAAGTATTTCTTCTTTTGCACCTTCCAGCACCTGTTTCTCTTCTCTACTCTTCTGATCTTCCTTTTGTTTGTTTACCTGCACAGTTTTTTTCATTGGTGCATTATAATTATAAATAAAATTGGGATTTATCTTAATAGATTCATGCATGCATATAGCATAATTTGGTCAACTTTATTCTCCAGTCTTCCCCCTTTACCTCCTCTTTCACTTTCTCCATGGATTCCCTACCACTCCACTACTGCTTTCTATTCTATTGTCATGAATTCCTCCCTTTTAATTCTTTTTTTCCCTCTGACATCCACATATGAGGAAAAAACATTCAAAAATTAACATTCCGATTTTGTCCTATTTCATTTAGAACAATTTTCCCTAGCTCCATCCATGTACCTGCAAATGACATAGTTTCATTATTTTCATTACTGAGTAGAACACCATTTTTATCACATTTTATTTATTTATTCATATGTTTATGGACACCTAGACTAGTTCTATAATTAGGCTATTGTGAATTACACTCTTCTAAATATTGGAATATTTGAATCATTGCAGTATGCATATTTCAGTTCTTTCAGTAAATATTTATGAACAAATTTACAAAAAGTGATGCTACACCTACACACTAAAGACTGAAAAACCAATGTTGAAAGAAAAAATTCAAAATATACAAATTCCACCTCAAAAAGCAATATACTTATGCAAGAGAAGACAATATTTTTTAATCTAGCAATACTCCCCAAATTGATTTTTATGTTCAAATCAATCCCTGTCCAAAAAGAAAAAACTTTCCTTTTACAAAAATTGGCAAGGTAACAGTAGTGTTCATAATCAAATTCATCATATTCAAAAAAGTTAGATCTATTTCAAAAAAGATCAATGTTCAAAGACACACTGGGAAAATACTAACCTTACTACAGATTTATTATAATCAACAATACATAGAAAAGACATTAGGGTAGATATCAATCAATAAAACAAAATAGAATCCAGAAAGTATACCTTAGATTTATAGTTCATTAATTTTGACAAGTCAACTAACAGAAATAAATTGGGAAAAAAATTATATTTTCAGCAATGTGTGCTAGAACATGCAAAATAATGAATTTAAACACCTTTCTCAGACCACACACAAATATTAACTCAAAATAAATCATAATCCAAAAATTAAGAGTTAAAGCAATAAAAATTTTAGAAGTAAACATAGAAATAAATCTTGGTAGACTTGGGTTAGATGATGATTGCTTATATGCAGCACCAAAAGATGATATTAAAAAAAGAAAACACAAAAGTATGCATAAGTTAGAGTTCACCAAAATTAAAACTTTTATCCTGAAATAATATAGTTCAGAGAGTGAAAGAGACAACATTTAGAATTGGTAATACATGTCATGTGTCGGAAAGGAACATGTATCCATATTATGTAAAAAAAACACAAAACTTTAATTACTCAATAATAAATATACAAATGATACATTTAGCAAATAGGCAAAGAATTTTAATAGACAGTTGTTTAAAAAGATATGCAAATATTCAACAAACTCATTACCATTTTTGTAATGTTAAAGAAACAAAAATTCAAAACACATTAAAATGTCAGTTCACATCCATTGGAAAGCTATAATGAAAAAGTCAGCCAAGAACAACTGTTAGTTTGGATGTTGAGACATTTGAATTTTCATATATTGCTGGTGGGAATGTAAAGAGACAACGATTGTGCAAATCATTTAAATGGTTACTCACTTAACTATTAACATGAGGGCTGGAGATGTAACTCAGTGGTAGATTGCTAGCCTAACATGCACAAGGCCCTTGGTTTTATTCCCAGTACATAAAAAAGTTAAATGTAAAAGATTGTTACAATGACTCCACACTTCACAAAGCAGTATATAGATTCAATGCAGTTCTTATTGGGCAAATACAAACTTTACAACAGATTTATTATACCAATGACTTCCTTGACAGAAATATTTTAAAAATTCTAAATTTCATATGGAGTTACAAAATAATCAAATCAATCCTAAGAGAAAAAAAAATAATGAAAGCATCAAAATACTGGATGTGAAAACATACTACAAAGTTATAGTAACATGAATAGCCTGATGATGTCATATGAACATACACGTAGACCAATGGAACATAATAAAGAACACAGAAATTAATCCATTAAATTAATTAATTAATCAGAAATTAATCTGATATGTGACAGAGGTGTCAAGAGTATATAGTAAGTTGGATATGGTGGTGCACGCCTGTAATCCCTGTGGTTTGGGAGGCTGAGATGGGAGGATAGTGAGTTTAAAGCCAGCCTCAGCAATGATGAGGCACTAAGCCACTCAGTGAGACTCTTTCTCTAAATAAAATATAGAATAGGGCCTGGATGTGGCTCAGTAGCCAAGTGTCCCTGAGTTCAATCTCTAGTACTGCCCCCCTCCCCCCAAAACAAGAGTATATAGTAGAGAAAATACAAATTCCTTAATAAATGGCGCAGGCTGGCAAAATTGTACATGCATATGCAGACGATAGAAGATAGACCACTTCTTTTTCCGGTAGACACACACCAAAAGATAAAAAGAAAAAAGTTCAAAATGGATCGAAGATCTAAATGTAAAACAAGAAAACGTAAAATTACTACAAGAAATCATGAGGAAAACTTTGAAAGACATCAGTGCAGGCAAAGGAGTTTTAGGTAGAACTGCAAAGGCAAAGGCAAACAAAGTAAAATAAACAAATGTGATTATATTAAACTAAGAAGCTTCTGAACATCAAATGAACAACAGAATTAAGAGATAATCTATGAAATGGAAGAACATATTTACAAGAAATTCATCTGAGAAGGGATTAATTTCTAAACTATATAAAAGAACACAAAATTCAACACACCCAAATAGTTATATAGTCATATAGGCTGAAATATAGATCAAATGATGGCCTATCGTGAATGAGTGAAAGAAGCTTAATATCCCTTGCCTTACTGTTGATGTAGGTATGCAAAGGTTCAAAGAGACTGGAATACTGAATGTTTTGGGCTTATAAAAAGAGAGGGTCCAAAATTTGCAACTTTTACTATACTGTTAGGGAAGCATTGGCATAATTGATGAGTTATGTAATTGTTCTTCTCTGTATGCCAAACATTACTATGGGAACTGCAGTCACCCAAATTACAAATGCAAATGAAATATGTATATGTGAAAAACAGATTGTGTCCTGTTCTTAGTTGCTCTGTGATGTACAAAACATAATTTTCAGACCATGTCTAAACCTGAGTTACTCCATTTTATAAAGCAGTAGTTTGCCATGAGTTATTCCATTTTGAGTATCAGTACTGAGGTACAATGATTCTATATTTTGTATAAGTATTACCCATGTTTTTTTTTTCCTGCCACAATGTCTTTTGTCTACGATCATGCACCTATTATCTCATAGGGAGAACTCTATATCAGCAGGCAGAGAAATAAAATGGTACTATGTGGTTACAAATGGTTCTTCATATTATGTAAGTACTGTCTGAAATTATATAGCTGTAACATTGTAGCCCCTTTATGAAACATACCTAAAGGACAGAGGTAAAGGGAAATCCTTGAAATGGACAGAACTTCAAGAAATACCCCTGTTTTTATATTTCATTTAGAAGGAAAATTTGTCCAGACCTGTGATGATACACTTATTCATGGGCTGTAACTCATGCGTTTGGTTGGAGAATCAAGGACTTGGAAGGAACATGATTGGAAAATCAATGGCAAAGTTATTTGGGGGAAAAGGTATGTGGATAGACCTCCTCAAGTTGGCAAAGAACTTGGAGATATTAACGTCCCATGTAAATGCTTATCAGAAGGTGATCATAGCCAAAGAATATTTTGACAATCAAGTTTATAGGATGATATTTTTCTGATAGCAGTCAACACTTTTCTTCATCCATCCCTGTCATTGTCCAACAGGCTCACAAAAAAGGTGGCCATGGTGACAGGGATGGAGATTATATAAAGGATCAGAAAAATCAACTTCTACTAACTGAGGCTGACCTGGCTATGACCTTTACTGAGTGCCCAATCTTCCAGCAACAAAGACCAAACTGAGTTTACAACATGTCACCTTTCTCCAGGCTTATCAGCCAGGGACTTGTTTGCAGATTAATTATACTGAACCACTTTCATTATGGAAGGAGTAGTGCTTTATCTTTACTGAAAAATACACTTATTTTGCCTATGGATTTGCTTTTCTGCACATAATGCTTCTGCAGAAACTACTATCCTTACATTTATGGAATGCTTATCCACCATCATGATGTTCCACACAGCATTGTTCTACATAGCAGTGCGGTAATGGGCTCATGCTAATGGAATTTACTGGTCTTACCAAGTTCTCCACCATTCTGAAGCAGATTAAGATGCAGAATGGCATTCTGAAGATGAGTTACAGTGCGAGCTATGTGCAAAGACCTTGCAGGACTGGGGCAAATTTCTCCAGAATTAGCATATACTCTGAATATTCCATGAAATTGGTATATTCTCTGAATCAGTGTACAACATACAGTACAATTTTTCCCAAGCCAGAATTTATGGGTCCATAAATCAAGGGGTAGAATTTATAACAACATAACTATTAAACTCAATGACTTAGTAGCAAAATGTTTGCTTCCTGTTCCCCAAAACTTAAGTTCTGCTGGCCTAGAAATCAGTGTTATAAGGGGGAATGTTGCTGCTCAAATGAAAGCTAAGACTTCCACTTTGTCCAATTTGGGCTTCTAATTCCTTTGAATACATGGTCTAGAAAGGAGTTATGGTATTTGTAAAATAATACAGACTGCCATGGGTAGATTTGGCTGTTCATCTACAAGGAAGGTAAAGAAGAGTATGTCTGAAGTGCAAATTACTTGGGGCATATTTTAGAATCATCAAGCCCTGTTATTAAGAGAAAACTACAACAACCAGAACAACCTAGTCTAGACAGGATTTAAAAATTGGCCAGAATCTTCAGGTTACCATTCCAAGTAAAAAGCCAAACCTGCTGAGGTACTTGTTTAAGGCAGAGGGAATACAGAATAGGAAGTAGAATGTAGTTATAAATACCAATTGTAATCATGTGATCAGTTACAGAAATGAAGAATGTAATTGTCATGACTATTTCCTAAATTTTTTTGAGAATGTTTGTTTGTATATATACATATATTAAGCAGATATCTTTGTTCTCTTTTCTTCTTTCTCTATTGTGTAACATAAGATTTGCTGTCTATTAGTACTTAGGGGTTGTTAATTCTACATTATATGTTATGGTTTGGATATGTGGTGTTCCCCCAAAAAGCTCATGAGACAATGCAAGAATATTCAGAGTACAAATGATTACATTATGAAAACTGTAACCTAATTGGTGGATTAGCTAGGTAGTAGCTCTAGGCAGGTAGGGTGTGTCTGGAGTAGGAAGGTCACTGGGGAAATGCCATTGAGGTATGTTTGTCTCTGGTAAGCAGAAAAATACTTCTATCTTTCTCCTTGCTGGTTGCCATGTTCTGAGTTTCTTTCCTCTGTTATGTCCCCTTCTGCAATGATGTTCCATTTCACATACAGTCCAGGGCTATGGAGTCAGCTGACCATGGACTGAATCTCTGAAGCCGCAGGGCAAAAACATACTTTTCCTTTTCTAAATTTTCCTTGTCAAGTCCTTTGATCAAGTCCTTCGATCAAGTCCTTTGATTTTCTCTCCAGAATAGGGAGCAATTATTAAGGGATGTCTACTCTACTTATGATGTCCCATTACTTAAATATTATAATGTTTTAGTCAGCTTTACTATGTCCAAAATACCTGACAAGAAAAACTTAGAGGAAGAACAGTTTATTTTGGCACAGTTTCAGAAGCTTAGTCCATGGTCAGTTGGATCCATATCTCTGGGATTGAGGTGAGGTTGAACATCATGGCTGAAGAATGTGGTAGAGTAAGAAGCTCAGAATATGACAAATAGGAAGCAAAGAGAGATTCCTGTTCACTGGGGGAAATATAGAACACAAAGGATTACCCCCAGTGACCTGCTTCCTTCAGTCACAACCTACCTGCCTACAGTTACCACCCAGTTAATCCATACCTGTAGATTAATTCACTGATTAGTTTACAACTCTCAGAATGTAATCATTTCACCTCTTAGCATTCTTGCATTTTCTCACACATGAGCTTTTGGGAGACACTTCACATCTAAACCATAACAGGTTGACAAGGTGTGCACATGTGATGGCTAATCTTTATTGTCAACTTGATAGGAACAAGTAATGACTAGAAAATAAGTAAAACATATTTCTGCATTCATCTGTGATAATGTTTCCAGAGCTATTTGGCATGTGGGTCAGTGAACTAAGAGAGAAAGACCCACCCTGAATGTGGGCAGCACCATCCCATAGGCGGGAGAACCATAATGAAACGGAAAGAAGAAAGAGGAAGCCTTCCAATGAATGCATGCTTGGTTCTTCTTGAGCAGTTGTGATTTTTGTTACGGTTACCTGTGAACATCTGATTCCAATTTTGGGGCATTGTGACACAGACTCACTGATGAATCCCCAGGGGGCTTCTGGGTCTTTAGCCTCTAATTAGATGACTTCTTGGATTGAGAAACCAATGGTTTCTCTGGCTCTTGAGCTTGTAGATGGCATTGTGGAATTATCAAACCCCATTTGTATAAGTCAATATAATAAACCCCATTTTGTATTTGAATAGGTACATATTTACATTTGAATACATATATATACATATATTAAATTATAAAAGGGTTCCTCTAAAGAACCCTGACTAATATACATGGAGAGAAAGAAACTATCTTACACACTGTTGGTGGAAATTTCATTTAGTAAAGACGTTAAGGAAAAAGGTATGAATATTTCTCAACAAACCAAAAATAGAGATATAAGATGGTCCAAAAATTCCACTACTAGGTATATATATGCAAAGTAGATAAAATAATTATACCAAATCATGTTTTCACTCACACATTTATATTTTATAGCTAAAAATACAGAATCAAACTAGATATTCATCAGTGGATGAGAGAATAAGGAAAATTTGGTATATACACACAATATAATATTATTGAAGCATAAAATAATTAAATCCTGTTATTTACAGCAAAATAAATGAGATGGAATGACATTATGTTATGTAAAATGAGTCAGACATAGGAAAACAAATATATCACATGTTTTCTCTCACATTGGATACTAAAAAAAAAAAAATTATCAAACATACCAGTAACTAGCAAAAGTTTAAATTGGTATGGTTAAGAAAGGAGAGAGAGGTTTGACAACAGGTACTAAAACACAGATAAATACCAAGTTCCGGTGTTCCATAGAAACATGGGATGACTATACCTCACAATTAACTGTGCTATATTTTATGAAATCTAGAAGATAGGAACTTGAAGTCTCCAAACATAAAAAGCATAAAGAAATGGAAATATTAATTATCTACATTTTCTCAGTATATATTATATACGTATACTGAAATATCACACTCTGCACCATGAATATGTACAACTACTTCATGTTAATCATAAGATTTCAAAAAATATTTAAGGAAATAGAAATGATGAATAATACTTATTTGAGTATCACACAATGCATACCTGTATAAAATTTCTAGTGTACCCAATAAGCAAATAAAATTTAAATTATTATATATACTCTATATATCCAAATAATTATATATACATAATTGTATATAATTATATATATATCCAAATAATTTTTAAATAAACTACTGATACCTGCTATAGTATGGATGAATCATGAAAGCTTTACATCAATTAAAGATAACCAGGCACAATATACTGCATATTACATGACTCTATTTACATGAAACAGGCATAATAGGTAAATTTCTATAGACCAAATGTAGATTAGTGGTCCTCATGGTATGGTAGAGAGAAATGGAGAGTGACCACAAATTGGTACTATGGATCTTGTTGGGTGATGAAAATATTTTAAATTGATGATGCTGATGGTTGCACAACTGCAAATATACAAAAACTCAATTAAATGCAAATTTTACATAGTCGAATTGTATAGTATGTGAATTATATTTCAATATAGGTTTTTTTAAATAACTTTTTTTGTTTGTTTTTACCTTTATTTTTTTATTTATTTTTATGTGATGCTGAAGATCGAACCCAGTGCCTCACATGTGCTAGGCAAGTGCTCTACCACTGAGCCATTTCTGCAGCCCCAATAAAAGTGTTTTAAAAATAATAAAATTATACTGCAAACTGAGCTCCAGAAGAGGAATAATTATTTCCAATTCCAGTTTTTTCTTTCATTTTTTCAGTTTTAGATTGAACCCAGGGGCTCTTAACCACTAAGCCACATCCTCAGCCCTTTTTCATATTTTATTTAGAAACAGGGTCTTGCTGAGTTGCTTAGGGCCTTGCTAAGTTGCTGAGGCTGGCGTTAAACTTGCATCCTTCTGCTTTAGCCTCCCAAACCACTGGGATTACAGCTATGCCCTACAGTGCCTGGCCACTTCTTAAGTTTTTAACTGATTTAATAACATTAATTTTTATTGGTGCATTACAATTGTAGGTAATTATGTGATACATCCTGTAATATTTCTATATGTATATTATGTAAATTAATATACCTCATTTTCCAGTTCCTTCCCTTCTCTTGTTTTCTTCATCACCTATGTGATGAATATATTAAAACTCTTTCAAAGTAATAGTAAAAATACAAAAAAAACACAGTCAAAAAAGAACAATAAAGTGATATTTTTACAAAGAAAGCCTAGACATAAACAGTAAACACATGAAAAGATGACCTGCATCATTAAATATCAAGAATGTGCATATAAAAATTTCATTGAGAAGCAACTGCACAGATCTTGGGCCTTAATCAGACAGATAAAAAGTAATAAATGTTCAGAAGAATGTGGTAATATTGGAACTCACATATATTTGTAAATTGATTGTACTGACCAGCCATTTTCAAAAATCATTTTGTAGTTTCTAAAAATGTCAAACATGTTACATGGTCTAGAAATTTCATTCTCATATATCCAATAAAATATTTAAAATATGCCTATATAAATACTTGTATATGAATGTTTATAATAGTACTATTCATATTAGTTAAAAAAAGAAATGGTTAAAATGTCCTTCAGCTAAGTTATTGATAAACAAAACTAGCACTAATTTATAATAAAAGGGAGATATGCCTTGAGAATAATAAAACTCTAGTTAAAAAGAGGTCACATAATGAAAGATTGCATTCAGATGAAATTTCCAGCACAATTAAATTGGTAGAGACACAATTTAGATTATTTTTTTCCAGGACTTGAGTTGACCGATGATATGCACAGATTTTCTTTTGGAGATGATGAAAAAGTACTGAATTATAAAGAATTGTGCTGATTACACGACTTGATGAATAATGGTAGGCTATAAAATTGAAGGTAATTTTTACACTATATAAATTATCTTAAGTAATCAGAGGAACCTTTTACACTATGTAAATTAGTGTCAAAGGTAAAAAATGTACTCTTTAAAAATCTAACTTGCATTTTCATTTGATTTTTCTGAATATCTAATTATGTATTTTAGAGATTTTTAAGTACTTTGTTCATAGTAGCTACAAGTTCTTATTTTTTTCTATGTTATAGAACTATTTTCTAAATTATAGAAAAGTGCATATAATTAAAGATTTTATGTGTATGTGTATTAGATGTTTAGAAGATAAGAATTTGAATGTATTCACCATAAATATGAGATAAAATTGTATGGTGACATGTGCTCATATCCTTGAGTAATCATGAGCCCATGTATAAATGAATCAAAACAATACATTGTACCTAATAAATACACACAAACATTATGTGTAAAGCCAGAGCATAAAAAATAAAGAAGAATAAACTGGATGCATTATTTTGTATACTAGTGAAACCACATCATGGGTATTATAATCATTGAAAATTTTGTGAACCATAATTAAAATTTGCAAATTATATGATTAGGAATTTACATAAAAGGAAATAAATAGAACAAATACATATGAAAAATGGATAGCTTCTGGAAACTAGGTAGGAAAACAAGATAGGAAATCTAGGAAGCAAAATTTGCTTCTCCAATTGGCAAAAATTTAAAGTGGTAATGAAGGTAATGGTTTAGATAAGCATCATTGTTTACTGGATAAATTGGTAAAACAAAATTTGGAGCATAATTTTTAAATAGTAAATTTTTTTCAATAGCATGTAACTTTTTTTCAAAACAAAATTCTTCTTAGAATTTTTTCCTAAAAAATACTTAAACATTCATGTTGTACATATCCAAGCATATCAGCAATACTTTCTAAAAAGTCTGTGTGTACTCCAGTGAAATGTCCTGGTACTCAAGTCAAAAATCAGTAATAAAATGTAAACATTTATTTCTGGAATCTGATTTCAATTCCATTTACTTGTGTGTCTAGCCTTATGCCAGTAATATGTTGTCTTGATTACAATGTATTTGTAATGAGTTTTAAAACTTGAAAAGTGAAATTTCAGATTTTCTTCATCATTTTATCTTTAATTTGTTATTTATTGGTGCATTTTACTCATATAATAGTTGGATTCATTGTGGCATATTCATGTAAGGCTTATAACATTATTTAAACAATTTACTTCCTTAGACCTTCCATTTTCTCCTTTCTCCTGACCCCTGATCCATTTATTCTCTCATGATTTTCTTCCTCTTTTTTGCTTTACCTTCTACATATGAGAGAAAACATAAAGCACTTTACCTTTCTTAATCTGACTTACTTCACAGAATATGGTACTCAGCAGTTCAACCCCTACTCCTAAAAATGCATAATTCATTGTTTATGACTGAATAAAACTCTGTTGTGTATATGTACTGCATTTTCTTAATCCATTTTTCTGTCAATGGACAATGAGGCTGGTTCCATAACTTGTCTTTTATGACTTATACTACTATAAACATGGATATGCAGCTGGGCATGGTGGTGTACGTCTGTAATCCCAGCACTTTGGGAGGCTGAGACTGGAGAATCCTGAGTTCAAAGCAAGCCTCAGCCACGGCGAGGCGTTAAGCAACTCAGTGAGACTCTGTCTCTTAATAAAACACAAAATAGGGCTGGAGATGTGGCTCAGTGGTCGAGTGCCCCTGAGTTCAATCCCCAGGACCCCCCCCAAAAAATGGATATGCATGTATCACAATATCATTCTTACTTTAATTTTTTTGATTAATATTGAGGAGTGGTATAACTGGATCATATGGTGGGTCCATTATAATCTATTTTTTAAAAATTTTAAATTATGTTATTAGTGCATTATAGTTATACATAACAATGGGGCTTGTTTTGACATAATCACGCATGCTTGGAATAGAAATTAGTCTCTTTCAATCACCAGGACTTCCTCTTTCTCTACCCAACTCCCTTCCTCTGATCCCCTTTTTGTGCTCTACTGTTTTTTTATAAGTTTTTAAATTGGTTTTTAAATTGATGCTGTATAGATATAAATAAATGTGAAATGCACTGTGAAATAGTCATATATGCACATAACATAATTTGGTTTCATTTTACATTTTGTTCATTTTCCCATCCCTTCTCCTGAATCCTCAATCTGCTGTACCTACTCCACTGATCTCCTTTTTGATTTCATGGGATGCCCCTTTATTCCCTTTAATTTGCTTTAGCTTCTGCATGTGAGAGGAAATATTTGACCCTTGACATTCTGAGCAGATTAACTTACTTGGAATAATGTTATCCAGTTCCAGCTATTTACCAGAAAATGCTATAATTACATTCTTCTTTATGGCTGAACAAAACTCATTGTGGGTATATATCATAATTCCTTTCTCCATTTATTTGTTTATGGTCAACTGTTTTTAAAACTTGTCTATTGTGAATTGCATTGCTATAAACATTAATATGCTTATGTCATTAAAGAATGCTACTTTTATTTCTTTTTGATAAATACCATGAAGTGGGATAACTGGGTATAATGGTAGCTATATTACTATTCTTTTAAGGAATCTCCATACTGTTTTATAAAATGGATGATAGACCAAAATAAGGGGGGAAAAAGAGAAAAATCCCATGATTTCAAATACTTGATTTCTAATTATACTACAGTACTATAGTAAGAAAAACGTCGTGGTGTTTGTACCAAAACAGACCTAAAGTCCAATAGAATATAATAGAAGACACAAACCACAGAGTCACCTGATGCTTGATAAGGATGCCAAAAACATGGGTGGGAGAAAAGGTAAACTTCTTAACAAATGGTGCTAGGGAAACAGAATATCCTCACGTAGAAGGATGAAAGTGGATCTCTCTTTCATCCTGCAAAGGGCAAACTCAAAGTAGGTCAAAACCTAAATATTAGACTAAAAACTCCGCAACTACTAGAAGCGTAGACTTAACACTCCACTATGCTGGTATAAGGACAGAATTCCTTATAAAGATCACTGATGCTCAAGAAATATAACCAAAAATCAATGAGTGTCATGGCATCAAGTAATGAAGTTTCTTTCTGTGCAGTAAAGAAAAGGAGAGCATATAGAGAAAGCCTACAGAATGGAGAATGTTTTGCCAGCTGTTCTTTCAGGTGAGGATTAATGTCCAGAACATATAAGGAACTCAGAAACAAAACACTAGAAAAACAAATCACTCCACCAATAAATGGGAAAATAACTCATCAAATATTTCTCAAGAAATAAATAAAAATGGCCATCAAATATATGAAGAAAAGTTCAACATTCCTAGCAATCAAATAAATGCAGATCAAAACTACATTGAGATTTTATCTTACTCTAGTTAGAAAGTTCATCAATAAGAACAAATAAAATGTATGTTGGTGAGTATGTGTATAAAAATATACACTCATACATTTTGGTGGGACTGTATATTAAAACAACCACTTTGGAAAGCAATATGGAGATTCTCCAATAGACTAGAAATGGAAGCATCATATGGTGCAACTCTTTCACTCAGTATTTATTGAAAAGAAATAAAATCAGCATACTATAGTGATACAGTCATATTACCATTGTACTGTAATAGCAGCACAATTCACAATAATCAAATTATAAAATCTATCCATTTGCCTGTCAACAGATGAATAGATAAAGAAAATGTAGTATATATACATAATGGAATTTTACACAGCCATAAAGAAGAATTAAACTATGGCATTTGCTTGTAAATAAATGGAACTAGAGACATCATGCTAAATGAAATAAGTCAGACTCAGAATGTCAAGGGTTGAATGTTTCTCTCATAGTCAAAACTAGAGGAAAATAATGGGAAAATTGGGATTCCATTAAAATAGAAAATCAGCAGAGGAGAAGAAATATTGAAGAGGAAAAGGCAGGAATTGTGGAATGAAATTGAAAAAATTACCCTAGGTGCATAAACAACAGTGAATATACAATAGTGAATTTCACCACTATCTATATCTATAAAATACCAATTTAAAGAATAATAAATAGAAGAAAAATTTATAGACCATTGGAAGGGGAACAGAGGATGGGAGGAGATCAGCAAAAGTCTATGTTCTGGTAACTGAAATGAAGCAAATTATATTCCATGAATGTATGAGTATGGTCAAAATGAATATCAATATTATATATAAGTACAAAGCAATAATAAAAACATTTTAAAAATAGACATCACCTAAAAGGAAACATAAAGATAACTGACAGGTATATGAGAGAATGCTCCATCATTGTGGGTAGGAGTGGTGGGTCAAAGCTGCTAAGCTCATGGCAGCCTGAGGGAGAGAGCTCTTTTTTCTTTAATATTGTGTAAATATTCCAGGCTGGCCTCCTTTACTTTAAGCTCTATGATTCTGTATTTTGGCTTAAATTTTTTGGAGAGACTTTCAAATGAATTTATGTTTGATTTGGTCTGTCTATCATTTACAGTATTTTTTTTGGTTATTTTTCACAACTTCTATCTCTTTATTGAGATTCTCTAACACATTCTGTGTTTTCTCTATTAACTCCTAAGATATTTTCATGCATTTTTTAATTTAAAAATATTTTTAAAAATTCTTTGTGCGAGGTTTAGTCCACTTTGATATCTGTGGATTAAGATATTGAGGGGTTAAAATCTTTTGATGCAAATTGTTTCCTTGTTTCTCATGTTTCCTGCATTTCTATATTAATAATTTCCCATCTGCTACAATGGTCTCTCTACCACTATAACCTGGGAAGTCTCATTAATATCCTGTGCTTTTCTTTATTCTTTTAAATATACATGACAATAGAGTGTACTTTGACATATTGTACATATATGGAGTAGAACTCATTCCAATTAGGATCTCATTCTTGTGGTTGAATATGTTGTAGAGTATCAACAGTTGTATATTCACATATGAACATAAGAAAGTTATTTTTGATTCATACTACTGTCTTTCCTATTCCTATACCACTTACTTCCCTTCATTCTTCTTTGTCTAATCCAATGAAATTTTATTCTTCCAACCATTTATCGTGTGTTAGTGTCTACATACAAGACAGAACATTCAGCCTTTGGTTTGGGTAACTGGTTTATTTCACTTAGAATGATAGTCTCCACTTCCACACATTTTCAACTAAATGTCATGATTTTGTTCTGTATATGGCTGAGCAATATCTCTATTTTGTTTATATACCACATTTTCTTTATCCATTGATCTTTTGAGGGGCACCTGGGTTGGTTCCATTGATTTGGTATTATAAATTCAGCTGCTAAAAACTTTGATTTGGCTGCATCACTATAATATGCTGATTTTAAGTCTTTGGGGTATATGAAAAGTGGTATAACTGGGTGACATGGTAGTTCCATTAAAAGTTTTCTGAGGAATCTCCACATAGCTTTCCATAGTGGTTGCACCAATTTGCAAAAGCCCCACCAACAATGTATGAGTGAACCTTTTCTCCTACATCCCTGCCAAAATTTACGGTTCACTGAATTTTTGATAATTACACTCTTACTGGAATGAGTTGAAATCTCAGTGCAGTTTTCATTTGAATTTCTCTAATTGCTAGAGATGTTGAACATTTTTCATATGTTTATTGACCATTTGTATCTCTTCTTCTGTGAAGTGCCTGTTTAGTTCCTTGGACAATTTATTGATTAGTTTATTTGTACTTTTGGTATTGGTTTTTGTGTTATTTATATATGCTGCCAATTAATACTCTATCTGAGGTGCAGGTGACAAAGATTTTCTCCCAATCTGTAGGCAATTCTCTTCAGGTTTGTGATTGCTTCTTTTGCTGTGAAAAGCTTTATCCTTTGACACTATCCAATTTATTGATTCTTGATTTTATTTATTGTACTCTATGGGTCTTGTTGAGAATTTTGGAACCTAGGCTGACATAATGGTGAGTTGGGGCTACTTTTTTTCTAGTAGGTTAATTGTCTCTGGTCTAAAGCTTAGGTTTTGGTCCATTTTGACTTGAGCTTTGTGCAGAGTAAGAGATACAGCTCTAATTTCATTTTGTTACATATGATCTCCAGTTCAATTTTTTGAAGAGACTATATTTTCTTTAAGGCATGTTTATGGTGCCTTTGTCTAGTATGAGATAACTGTCTATGTGGGCTTGTTTCTGTGTCTTCTCTACTGTTCCATTGGTCTTAATATCTGTTTTTGTGTCAATACTGTGCTTTTTTTTAAACTATAGCTCTGTATAATTTATAGCTCTATATAATTTAAGGTCTGTTATTGTAATGCCTCCTCCATCACTTTTCTTGCTAAGGATTTATTTGGCTATTCTGGTCCTCTTATTTTTCCAAATAAATTTCATGACAGCTTTTGCTGTTTCTCTGAAAACATCATTGGACATTTAAGAGAAATTACACTAAATCTGTATGGTGCTTTTGGTAGTATGACCATTTTGACAATATTAATTATGCCAATCCAAGAACATGGTAAATCTTTTCATCTTCTAAGATCTTCTTCAATTTGTTTCTTTAGTGTTCTTTATTTTTCATAGTAGAGGTCTTTCATCACTTTTATTAGAATGATTCCCAAGTATTTTTGAGGTTATTGTGAATGATATAGTTTTCCTAATATCATTTTCAGTCGATTCTTTATTGGTGTATAGGAATATTATTTATGTATGGGGGTTAATTTTATATCATGCTTCATTGATGAACACACTTATGAGTTCTGGAAGCTTTCTGGTAGAGTTTTTTCGGTCTTTTAAATATAGAGTCATGCAATTGACAGATAGAAATAGTGAGAGCTCTTTTGTTTCCTATTTGTATCCCTTTGACTTCTTTCTTTGTTTAATTGCTCTGCATAGAATTTCAAGGACTATGTTGAAGAGAAGTGTTGAAAGAGAGCATCTCTACCTTGTTCCACTGTTGAGAGGTAAGTGCTTTCAATTTTTCCCCATTTAGAATGATGTTGGCCTTGGGTTTAATGTATATAGCTTTTACAATGTTTAGGTATGTTTCTACTATCCCTAGTTTTTCTACAGTTTTGAGTATGAATGAATGCTGAATTTTTTGAAATCATTTTTCTGCATCTTTTGAGGTAATCATGTGATTTTTGTCTTTAAGTCCATTGATGTGATGAATTTTATTGATTTCCATATGTTGAACCAACCTTGCATTCTTGTGATGAACCCAAGTTAATCTTGTTTCACTAATTTTTAATATGTATTTGTATGTTATTTGCTAGTATTTTATTAAGAATTTTTGCATCTATATTCATCAGGGACTTTGGTCTGAAATTTTCTTTCTTTGATAAGTCTTTGTCTGGTTTTGATACCAGGCTGATAGTAGTTTCATAGAGTGTTCCCTCCTTTTCATGGAATAATTTATGGAATATTGGTATAAATTCTTCCTTTGAGTTCTGGTGGAAGTTGCGTGAGAGTCTGTCTGGTCCTGGGCTTTTATTTGTTGGAAGGCTTTTGATGGCATCTTCAATTTCATTGCTTCCAATTGATCTGTGTACATGTTCTATGTCCTCCTGATTCAATTTGGGTAGGTCTTATGTCTCTAGTAATTTGTTGATACTTTCATGATTTTCTAGTTTTTGGCGAATAAATGTTCAAAATATTTTCTTATTATTATCTGTATTTCAGTAGTATCTGTTGTGATAGTTCTTTTTTCATCACAAATTTTAGTAATTTGTGTTGTCTGTCTTTTCCTTTATTAGCTTGGCTAAGGGTTTATCAATTTTATTTAATTTTTCCAAAGAACCAACTTTTGTTGATTTTTTTGTTTCAATTTTTTTTATTTTGGTTCTGATTTCAAGTATTTCCTGTCTTCTACAACACAAAATTTTGCAGTGATTATTTATCTTCTGTGCAGACAGCCTAGACCATTAAGTCCATTTTAAGATGACTCCCTTTCCCAGCTCTCACTGAATTCAGAGGAAATTTCTTGGGAGTGTAGGTGTTCCCTTCAACCAGGATATCTCATTATGCTGTATTTGTATCTCCTTTCTTCTCAAACTGCATACCTGTCCAATAGTGGAGTTGTAAGCTTTAAAATTTTTATTTTTTTTGCCTGTCCAGAGGGGAGCTTACCTTCCACCATATAGCAACAATTCACTCAGCATTAGTAGAATCTATTTAGATTTTTTTTCTAATAGTATTTCTGTGCTTCACTTGGTTGCTGACTAAGTTGGATCCCAATGCTTTCCCTCTGTTTCCTTATCTTATCATGAAGCTAAAAAACTGATTTGGGACCAACCAGTAGGTACTATATGCTACTTGTCAACCATTTTTTTACATATCACCAGCCTCTGTTCATTTTTTAAATAGATGCATATTTATTTATAATTATAATTTGCTTTTCCCCAATAAAGCAGCACCAACTATATGCTATACTTCTCAGCCATGAAGTCCTACAAAAATAAACTCAAGCATTTACAGCAACTTAATCAATATAGAACTAAAGACTTCATAGCTACTTAAAAGGGTTTAGTTACCAGTGTGCTTATTTTCAACAAAATGTCCTATCAATCAGAAGGATGAATGCTTACACTGGAGGTCTGACCCATCATACTCATGCAAGAAATTTATATTTGCCACCTTCCCTCCAACCACCTTTAAGATGAACACAAAAGAACTATTTACAATCAAAAGGAAAAAAACGTCAACTAACCTGGCACAGAAAGAATGGCTCATTTCCAAGTGGAAGAGAACAAGAGTATAATGCTCACTGACCTGGGTCAGAGGCTGGTAAGGACAAGACATAAGTGTCATAGGGATGCTGTATGGGATGGTCCAGGGCTTTTACCTTTGGCCTCAAAGCCTGTAGAAGCCAGGCTTACTTCAACAATGCATACTTAACGTTAAGGCTCCCTTCCCACTACTACCAAGTCCACCACCCTCTACCAGTCCCCAAACCTGACAACACTTTGGTTTGTTACACAACATGACATATGGGACATCACCCTTCCCAGCCTTTGACCTACCCAGCCACGTTTCCAGTCCACATTGTGTTGGCCCTGCCAGGGTCCCGAGACCATACAATGATGGTGGGGTTGTGTGCACTACCAGTAACACCAGGGGCCAGATGGGTTACAGAAATGCATTTGGCCACATGTGCCAAATGAGATTTGGTTCCACTTTAAAAGTCAAAGCTGTCATAAAAAAAGAATAGTCACAAAGTGAAGATCAAAGTGAGGATCAAACCTTCATTGAAAATTCCAGAACCCTAGAAATAGGCTATGTGCAACCAAAATGGAAACATAGGTCAAGATACTTCAAAGAGGTTACCCATGAATACTTTCAAAAAATACATAGTTTAAACTCAGACAACATCTAAATTCAGTTAAGTCCAAAATACAAGTAGTGGTATGGGATTATTCTGAACTCATTAAACAGGACCCACTTCTCTCCTATAAGTGCAGAGCATTTCTGTGTATCCTTACATACACAGTGTTCCTTCTGTGCTCTTAAGCAGGAGCCAAGGCTGCATCCATCCTCACATCCTGCAAGTATCTGCTCTGTGGGACACCCGGGTGTGGTGGGTTGTTCCATTGCCCCTTCTTTCACTGAACCCACCACAGGAACTACTGTGGAGGAACCTCCTTGATATGGCAAAGGTCTCCGTGTTGAGCTTCTTCTCTTTAGCTCATGTCATATGCCTGGAACTGGTCTTGAGTTCAGAGGAGATGTTGTTGAAGAATGACCTAGATGCATCTTAGTAGCAGTTGGACTTTGTTCGTTTTAAAAGGTAGTTTTCTATTGTGGTCCATTTTATTTCAGTATCAGTTTTAGGACCATATTTTCAACTTACATCATATAAAAAAGTTTGTCATACATAAATCAATCACTTTCTTATACTCCAATGAAACTGCTGAAAAAGAAATTAGGAAAACTATTTCTTCACAATAACCTCAAAAAATTAAAATATTTAGAAATTAATAAAGCAAAGGATGTCAAGGGATTCTACAATAAAAACTATAGAACATTGAAGACAAAAATTAAAGAAGACCTTAAAAGATGGAAAAACATCCCATGTTCTTATATTGGCAGAATTAATATTATTAAAGTTACCATTCTACCAAAATCATTATACAGATTCAATGTAGTTCCCATTGAAATGCCAATGATATTCTTCACAGAACTAAAAAAGCAATTCTGAAACTCATTTGGAAAATAAAAGACCCAGAATATCCAAAATAATCCTGAACAAAAAGAGTTGTTGTTGTAGGTATCACAATACCAGGCCTCAAATAATATGATGGATCTATAGTAACAAAAACAGTGTGATACTGGCACCAAAACAAATGTGAAGACCAATGGAATTGTAAAGTTTTGGTGAAGATTTGAGGGAAAAGCTACACTCATACATTGTCGGTAGGACTGAAAATTAGTGTAACCACTCTGGAAAACAATATGGAGATTTCTCAAAAAAGTAGGAATGGAACAAACATATGATCCAGCTACCCCACTCTCATTAAATAAGATCTAAAATCAGCATTCTATAGGGATACAGCCTCATCAATGTTTATAGCAGCACAATTTTCAATATCTAAGTTATGAAACCAGCAAAAGTCCCATTCAACAGATGAATGGATAAATAAAATGTGGTATCAATGTATGCAAAGTGGAGTATTACTCAGCCATAAAGAAGAAAGAAATCATTGCATTTGTTGTTAAATGAGTGGAATTAGAGATTATCATGGTATGTGAACTAAGTCAGACTCAGAAAGCTAAAGCTCTAATGTTTTCTTTGGTATGTGGAAGCTACTCCAAAATAATGGGGGAAAAGAGAGATGGAGACAGATGGAAAGGGAAAAGGGAGAATTATCTTAAAATAGAAGAATGATTGGTGGACCAGATGAAGGGTGTCAGGGTGAAGGATAAAGGATAAGGTAAGGGTAGAACAGCAGAATGAATCCAGTTTAACTCTCCTATGTGCATATATGGATATAGAACAGTGAATATTACCATTATGTATATCCACAAGACACTAATTTAAAAAAATGGAAGAAAATAGCAGAAAGATCAGTACAGTAGAGGAAATGGAACAGGGAAAGGGAAATAACTCTATTATATACATTTATAAT